>JAWPHD010016335.1:0-50427 GCA_037043455.1 Cyrtodaria siliqua
ATTAGCTGGATTTCAGCTATAAATGTGTATGGTGGCAGTGATTACTGTAACAGAAAGGGGAAGTAACCACTGCGGGTAGTTTACTGATCTGCTTGAGTATCCTGTGAAAGTCTCAAGATGAAATATGTTCATGGTGTTAGTTAAGGCTTCGATGACATCTTCTAGGGTATACTGTGAAAGTCTCACTATGAACTATTTACATGGTGTTAATAAAGGCTTCGATGACATCTGCTTGGATATCCGGTGAAAGTCTCAAGATGAAATATCTTCATGACAATAAACAAATATGAGACCATGCATGCACAGATAGTACCTATAGCCTATAAACGGTGTTTCCATACGTGAAGAACATTTTAGTCTTGAAACGTTCTTGATAGACATTTGAAATAAGCGACAAGTTTCATATATGACTTTTCCACACTCTATGCAACCTAGCCACACAACTTTATCAGACACGCATATTGCTCTTATTTAAAAGACCTTTAAAAAAACAAAATTGCATTTCGGTCTGTTAAAATATTAAAGCATCTTAACTAACGGCAATTTAAAATCTATATGGATTGCCAATAAGTCTGTGTAGCACTCATCTATTCCTATTAGGTTCTATTTTTACCAGGTATTAAACTACTGTTTATATGCAAATTGGAGATGTCACGATGGTTACGAACGGTGCATCTCTTGTCGCAGAATTGTGTTCTTTTCGTCAGTCGTTTTATTTTGACTAGTCTTCTGATATGGGCATCGAGACTAAAATAGGTGGCTTTGAAGTAGAATACCGCTAAAAGATACACAGTCCCTATGAATATATGTCCGTTGAACGAAAACAAACAGTCTGTATCATAAGATCGTTTGGATGAAAACATCCAATACTCATACACAATAACTTTAAATACGCAACATTCAAAGGCAGAGACGCCAACATTGTATTGTGTAATACATGCGAAATACACATACTAACGAACATATACAACCAGTACCTTTTACTTAAAATTATAATTCAAGAAACATCCAAATTAAACGGTAGTTCCATGCCTGGCGAAAATATTATCTGAAACAAAATCTGCAAAATGTTGTATAGGCAGCTGTCTTTATGCATTAAGGCATCTAAACTCCTTTTAATCTAGGTCCGAGTGTACATTAGAATCTAATTATTTGTTTTAAAACAACATGTCATCGTGATATTTGTCTTCAATTGTTTTGGTTTGAATGGTGTTTTACGTCATTTTAAACACATTTAAGGCCGGTAGATTTTTTGTGGTAGAGGCAGACCTCCCCATTTTCCTGGGTAAAACAATTTTTGTAATTTCCCGCCTTCCGTGCGAATCGATACATTTTCGTTGAGCTCCCAGTGGAATTTGAATCCGCAGCGGTGAGAGGCGAGAAGGTTTACAACGCAAAGTCGTTCACACCTATGCCACGGAGGCAAGCAAGAGGCTCTAAAGGGTCTGTCTGTAAAGCTCTACAGGTTTAAGGTTGTGAAGTGTCCATTTTTCAGGTGATTGTTTAAAACCTCTGACCTTAAATGTTTTTAATAAATATCCCTTGGAAGCAACAAACACAACAAAAGAAACATGTAACATGTAGATGAGACACTTCTTTACGTCCTTACCAACGCTAAATGGTAGAAAATAGAACGCTTACTAATGTACTGCTAAAATGCTACACGACCGATCAGCTCAGGTGTATAACTTGAGCCATGTGTAAATTTTTCATTCAACAAACTTTTGCTAGGGAAAATACTATGAAAGGGATGTCATGTTGTCTTTCACCAGATACTCATGCAGATGCTATTGAAGCCTTTATTGACACCTCTCGGTATCTGGATGACATATTAAACATTGATAAACCTTTCTTTTCTACTGTGGTTATAATATATATCCTAAAGAACTTCGACTTAACAAAGCTAATATTTCTGATACTAACGCTTCTGTTTTCGATTTACATCTCTCTGTTGAAAATGGTGAAATAATTAGAAAAATCTATGACAAGAGAGATGATTTTAATTTTGATATTGTTAATTGTTGATGTTCCCCGAGCAACTTCTTATGGGACCTATGTGTCTCAAGTTATTTTTTTTCTGGAGCTTATACTCGAGTTGAGGGCTTTAATATTCGTAATCTTTGTAATAACTAAAAAGCTACTCCATCAGGGCTACCGTTACCATAAACTTCGTAAAACCTTTGCAAAATTGTATAAATGTAAAACTAATTGAACACCTCTTCTTCGACAAGGACTATCACAACCTGACTTCTATGGTGAGGTGATATACAAACTTCGTAAGATCCTTGGTCATGATCACTTTCATAATATCGTTGTTAAACTCGTTAGAAGGTTTGTCAAAATATGTTATGACCCTATCATTTTGCGACGCACTGCATGCTTGGTGGTGGACTCATTTACAGTTCGCCACTATGCTTTCCTCTTTAATTGTGCGATGACAGGCTGTGGACCCTACGATGACGTCTACCTACAGCCCGAAAGGACTTCGACGTTGGGAGTTTGTCCGCTATCTTGTTTTGTCGTGCTCTCAATGGTTTATTATCTTGTTGCTCTGACTTCTGTCTAGTCACTGAGTACCTTTTTCGTGGCTTTCTAGTTTATAGTTTTGGGTTTTTGTATTTATATATACACACGAGAATATTTGTGTTTTACTTATATTGCCTATTACTGCTGCCTTGTTGGTTAGAGAATAGTTCATGGCGGGGATTTCTTTATTTACAATGTCCCGTTTCATTGGGATGACAGTAGTGGTAAGTGAGAGGTTTGATGCACCTCAGAACCTGGTTTAAACCCCAGCGTTCTATTTTTGCCACTGACCGTTCCAAGGCGGTAGCCCTATTGTCAACCCTGTTTGTGTTTGTGACGTCAAACGCCTTTATTCCTTATTAACATAGTCATTCATGTTTGTCGTTTTGCGTGTTTGGGGTTTACTGTGTTCTGTGAAAGCTGTATTTCCTGTTCGACTTTTATACTTATTTTTTATCTGCTTTTATATACAAACTGGGAATCTTATATGTTGAATTCATCAATTCAGCTAAGATATTTTTTGAGGTATGGTTAATCACATATTTTAGTTTGTGTGTAGTTTTTTTTTATTATTGCTTTGTATTTTTCCCATTGCTTTTCAAACCAATTTCATATTCCTGCAGGCTATACATTCTCAACTTTAAACAGCATTTCAAAATAGTTTTTAAAAACTGTTAAAGTAGGATTTGGATGTTTTTTAAAAAAATGGTTTGAATATAAATGTTCTAGCAATAAGGAGGAGTTTACGTACAATAATACATTACTTGTTATTTGCAAATATGATGTTAGTTACTGACCATACTATATTGAAAGAAATTTGAAAGAAATGGTCAAAAACGTTTTGCTACCTTGCATTCTACGAGTATTGTAAACTGAGTCGTAGTATTCAAGGAAACTGTTTCATTTTGATATCTTCGTGTCTTTTTTTTTTGTGGGGGGAGGCGGGGGGGGGGGTGTGGAATGGGGGTGGTCGTGTTTCTAGTATTAGTTTAGGTGCATGATTCATGGTTGGTAAGTACGTGTGTGCGTTGTTATGCCTTGTCTGTGGGTAAAGATTAACTGTAACCTGCAACAAAATTCCCAACAGTATCCAAAACTTACTGGTGAAGATAAGAAAATAATTCTTCATGTTTCTGTTTTTATAACTGTAAATAATAAGTTAAATGTTCAATCTAGACTAAATACATTTTTGTATATAATAAATTGTTATAGTCATATCCAAAAAATACCAGATACCAGTTATTACATGAATGTAGTCAAAGTATTAGCTTATATATACTTAGAGCTCATAAATCATGAAACGTGTTTTTTATGCTGTTTAATTGTGTGTGTTCGAGTTACGGAAGTGTTTTCCTTTAGGTATAGTATATGTTTGTTTATTGTACATACTTAGCAAAACTTTAAATAAAATGATAGCATGCAGTTTGATGCCATCAAACTGTTTTTATAAAACTATGGACATATTAGTTTGAACGCATATTTTGCGTTTAAGACTAAGCAATACTCAAACTTAATCCCATTTTTACAGTAAATAGTTATTAGTACGTATAATTAAGAGAAATTGACTTTTTCTTTTTAAATGTCAGTAGAATTCTCAGTCACACACACCTTACTTCATCATCTTACATAATGTTTTTAAAATTATAGGATGTTTGCTCCTGACCTTTGAGCACGTTTTTATTTTGATGTTGTTGTTAACACGTGGTAAAACAAATCCACTATAAAGTGTTGTTTCTCTCGGTTTGTGCGCGAACGTGTAGTGTAAGGGGTTGCCTGCATGCACATTCTCAGACAAATGTGTTCACACTAGTATGTAACACGTCTTCGGAATTCCAATTTTCATTTGAACAAAACAACATATAACAACGTATGTTTCAAACATATACATTGTTACCGCCTTACAGATAATACGATGTTATTATTTATTTTGTATGGGAACAATCATTTAGTTTCGTAATAGCTTAACAGCATCATTCAACCAAGGCACATTGTAGTGCCAATATTTCATGTACTGTGTTACACGAGTTTTAAAGGTGACTTATCTGTTGTTTCCAAGGAATCCCCTTTTCAGTATTTATTATATGCAGCTTATATGTAACTTGTATGTCTCATATACTTCGCATATACATGCAAGTCACTTAATATCTTGTCTAAGTGAGTTATAGGTGTAAGTGGCTTATATGTTCTGATCAAGGAGACATATAAGTCACTTATATGCCACTTATATAAGTCACTTATATGCCACATATATGGAAAGCTGATATTGAAGAGCATTTATAAGCCAGTAATATGAAAGTGCCAATTTCCTCATCATGAAATACGTTGAGTCAATCTGACCTGTAATCAGACACTCTCTTAGATCAGTGAGATGACCTTTTAACGGAAATGCCTCATTTTGAGAACAGGATTTGAATTTAGTCAGAAAAATTCTCAACTGGGATAAAAGTTGCATTTATGCTGTAAAATTTTAATGTTAAAAAGCTTAACGGAATAAACATAAAATACTGCGAGAAACACATATTCAATATGTGAGTTGATTAAAGGATTTATTAGAAGGACTTTTTATCGTTTTGAAATGTGGATAGGATTGGGTTTTACCCTTTAACAGTTCGCCACTATGCTTTCCTCTTTAATTGTACGATGACCGGACAGGCTGTGGACCCTGTGATGACGCCTACCTAAAGCCCATTGGGACGGTGGCGTTTGATGTTTGTCCATGATCTTTCTTGTCGTTCCCTTAATGGTTTATTCTCTTACTGCTCTGGCTTCTGCAAAGTCATTGAGTACCTTCATTGTGGCTTTCTAGGCTATTGTGTTTTTGTATTATATTTACACGAGCATATTTGTGTTTTACTTATATTGCCTATTGATGCTGCCTTGTTGGTTAGAGATTAGATCATGGCGGGGATTTCTTTATTTACACTGTCCTGTTTTAATGGGATGACAGTAGGGTAAGTGTGAGGTTTGGTGCACCCTAGAACCGGTTTAAACCCCCAGTGGCCTACTTTGCCACTGACCGTTCCAAGGCGGTAGCCCTATTGTCAACCCTTCTGTGTTTGTGATGTCGTTTGCATTTTTTATTACTTTTGTCTTTTCGTTTGTCTGTTTGCGTGTTTGTTTTTGTGTTTTGTGGTTGACTGTTGTCCTTGAATGCTGCTTTCCCTGTCCGATATTTTTATTCTTTTTTTTAATTGTAAATATATGGAAAAGTGAAACCAACTCTGCTTAGGATACTGTCAACAGAAGACATATAGTATCGGATTAGCTGGTAAGTACATTACGCTTATTTCTATATTTACCTGTTATTCTTTTATAAAAATCAAATCCCCTTTAGGCTCCACTGTATACAAGATATAATGTCATTTTGGGAATTGACGGGCTTGACCCCTACTTTCATTTATTCATTGATGTATGTTTAATAAAACAGTGTGTCTATGGCAGTAGTTTCTTGCTTTTACAACCAAAAATGTATTATTTCCAGGGTGCAACAAAAACTTGCTAAACGTTTGTCCCTCAGTATATGTTAAATGGTTACAAAGAGCAAACATCATATTTGAGGGATTAACTTGTCTCTAATTATGTGATATTAAAAATGTCAATTAAACAACATTGTTGGGTCCGTATGATTTATTTGCAGACGGGGCATAATCTGTCTATCCTCAAAAGTATGTTAAAGAACCAGGAAAATACATTCAGTAATATATATTCTTAACTTTTATTATTTATTCATAATTTAATATGTTCAGCATGTTCAGAGTGACAGAAAAACAGAAAGAGAAATAGAACAAAAGAAGCCAACAATAAAGTATTGGAAAACAAACTGCCTCAACAGGACTGCTATATTGATGTTGTGCTCCATTTAGATCAACTGATCATATACTAATAAATTAAAATGAATAAGCTTTCTGTTATGTTATGACGTTTCATTTTACCCACTGTTATCATGTTTTGGATTCTTTTTGACCTACTAGTGGATATATGTCACAGATTAAGCGACATATACTTATAGTTCAGGTCACGTAACTATATGCAACATATAAATCACTTGTAAGTCGCATATAAGTCACTT
Source organism: Cyrtodaria siliqua (assembly GCA_037043455.1). Classification (NCBI taxonomy): domain Eukaryota; kingdom Metazoa; phylum Mollusca; class Bivalvia; order Adapedonta; family Hiatellidae; genus Cyrtodaria; species Cyrtodaria siliqua. The sequence continues at coordinate 6,596 of JAWPHD010016335.1, forward strand.
GTAAGTGACAGAGTACTTGGCATATAAGTGGCGTATAAGTGAGTTATATGACTTACATCTCATTTGCATTTAAAATCAGTATAAGTTACATATTTGTTACTGGCCTATGTCAAGTATAAGCGAATTATAAGTCATTTATAACCAAAACATATAATTGACTTATATTTATATGCTGTAAGAGAATATATAGAGGATATGTGTCTGTTTTGAGTAAATGTAGGATTTATTTTCACCGAGATGTGAGAAAACTTATATTTTCACGAATACTTTAGCATGAGTGAAAATATTTGAGTTTTCGTATTTCGAGATGAAAATAAATCCTACATTTACTCAAAGCAAACACACATCTTCTATATATTCCCTTACAGAATATAAATATAAGTGACTTATATGTTTGGGTTATAAATGACTTATCCTAAAGAACTTCAGCTTAATAAAGCTAATATATCTGATAATAACGCTTCTTTTCTTGATTTAGATCTCTCGATTGAAAATGGTGAAACAATTAGCAAAATCTATGACAAGAGAGATGATTTTAATTTTGACATTGTTAATTACACCCACTTGGATGGGGAAGTTCCCCGAGCAACTTCTTATGGGGTGTATGTGTCTCAACTTATTCGTTTTTCAAGAGCTTGTACTGGAGTTGAGGATTTTAATACTCGTAATCTTTGTATAACTAAAAAGCTACTCAATCAGGGTTACCGTTACCATAAACTTCGTAAAACCTTTGCAAAATTTTATTATCGTAACCCTGATCTTCTTTCCAAATATAAAAGTAATTTAAGGACTCTTCTGGTACAAGGACTATCACAACCTGACTTCTATGGTGATGTGATTTATAAACTTCTCAAGATTCTTGGTCATGATCACTTTCATACTATCTTTGTTAAACTCGTTAAAAAGTTTATCAAAAGAGGTTATGACTCTATCATTTTGCAACGTACTGCATGCTTGGTGGTGGACCCTTTTACAGTTCGCCACTATGCTTTCCTCTTTACTTGTACGATGACCGGACAGGCTGTGGTGGACCCTATGATGGGACCTACCTAAAGCCCATTGGGACGGTGGCGTTTGATATTTGTCTATGATCTTTCCTGTCGTGCCCTTAATGGTTTATTCTCTTGTTGCTCTGGCTTCTGCCAAGTCATTGAGTACCTTCATTGTGGCTTTCTAGGCTATTGTTTTTTTGTATTTTATTTACACGAGCATATTTGTGTTTTACTTATATTGCCTATTTATGCTGCCTTGTTGGTTAGAGATTAGATCATGGCAAGGATTTCTTTATTTACACTGTCCTGTTTTAATGGGATGAAAATAGGGTAAGTGTGAGGTTTGGTGCACCCTAGAACCGGTTTAAACCCCCAGTGGCCTTTGTTGCCACTGACCGTTCCAAGCTTGAAGGCGGTAGCCCTATTATCAATCCTTTTGTATTTGTGATGTCGTTTGGATTTTTTATTACTTTTGCCTTCTCGTTTGTCTGTTTGCGTGTTTGTTTTTGTGTTTTCTGGTTGATTGTCGATCTTGAATGCTGCTTTCCCTGTCCGATAATTTAATCTTTCTCTATATTCACGACAAACCAACAAATATTCTATTTGTTATATACTCACAACTTGGCAATTTATGCAGAACAATGCGCCAAAACAATGACATCAGTAACGTAAAATCAACAGTTGCATGACGTCATTTTCAGTGCAGATATGTTATAGTTTCACATGTGAAATATAAACAATGAAAATACATAGAGAATAATCAATGTGTATCTTCATATCACACCCTATATCAGGCCTGAGACGCCATATGGGTCGAGGGCCTGATATAGGGTGTGATATGAAAATACACATTTTTTATTCTATTTATCATATTCTTTAGCAATGATTTTGTTGAACTGTCAAATTCACCTAATTCACTACATTTTTTCCAGGGAGAATTAATAATATTATTAATAGATGTAATCCCATGTTGATGTGTTCATGCACGTCTGTCGCGTAAACTTGTGTAGATCTAAACAATATTTTTTCCGAAATTTGATTTAAAATGAATGCCATTGACTTTGAAATTGTCTAATTCAGAAAATGAATGGTCACAAGTGGTTATTTTATCCACGGATGGTTCTATATAATTGAGTTTATTATAAAGTTGTTAAACTATCTTTATGGTCCGTGTATTATGCCTTATTTATTTCTTTATTTTACTTGTATCTATCTATCATCTATTTTATTTCATCTTCTTTGCATTACTAGTCAAGTCATTTGCGTAGAGTTATGGTCAAAGACGACAGCTCAACGTACACATGTAGATGTATCGCCAATAATCGGACGCGAAAACAGGATGACAGACGACAAACGATACGAGTAACACATCGTATACAATCGTAACTAATCGGTAATTTCCGTATCACTCCGCTGAAAGAATCATAACGAACATTCGGTTATTTCCGTGATATGACATTTGTTAACCCTTTATTTCATGCGTGTAATAAAGCTTTATTTACCGGCAACTACATCCTGATTGATATGACTAGCTAAGTCTATGTCGTATCGTATATTCAAAAACAACGTATTTATAGGGAAGTATGTGATAAAAGGTTTTCTTTTAATCATAAAATCCACTATTTCACTGGAAAGTATATAATAAATAATTATATGATCCACACTAGAAAAACGCATTTCGTTTAAATCGCGATTAAGTTATCGACTCAACCACGTTCGGCAAAATGATAACAATATAATTTATCCGAAAAAGCAAAATGCCTTTGCGTGCGTTTAAAAAAATGCATTTTTAAAACTGTAGCTGCATGTTTACAACTGCTTTCAGTGGTTGCCTTCGTTTTCAGTGCTCGGCGTTTTAAAAATTGCATTTACACGGTCATTTGGAGTTTATACAAAAGCACTCAGAGTTCATTTTGCATTCAGTGTCTAGATCGTACATCGTTCGTTCTGCGTTCATTCTCCGTTCTGCGTTTGCTTTGCATTTATTTGGGGTTACATGAACGCAACTGGATCTTTTTGTACTTAAGTTATTATATGTGCGCAACTGGGTCTGACTGTACTTAGGTTATTATCTATGGGAGGCCATAACCGTAAAAATGTAGATTTTTACAAACCATTCATTCAACATGAAGTCATTTGATGACGTATATATTGATTCGATGCGACGTGGTCATTCAATCCCAGCCAGGACCGAATTTGGGTTAATTATCGAAATATTTCAAAAGTATTTCCTACCTTACCAGTCCTTCGGATGAGACTTAAAACCTAGGTCTGCTCGCTAAAATGCTTAGTGCAATACAGCGAGGATAAATAAACGCTTGTACACACACGTGGTCATTCGTTACACAGTGAATTTATACAGTTCGAAGTGAAATGATACGGTGTAAAATGTCAAGCCATACGACACAAATAGAAATCATTCAGTGCAATGACAAACCATGACAAAAAACTAATGCAATACAATAAAATACAAGTCGGTACGATGAAAACTTCATCGAAAAATGTGAAGTGATACACACCAAAGTAAATCAGTATGATGCAATATGAATCAGTTTAACGCAAACACATTTATCCTGGTGGTAAGTAAAAAAATCTGTCGAGAGAAACTGATTTCAATACGTGCAAAGTAAAACGGTGCGATGGCGGCAGCACTGTCGATATTTGCCACTACTTCCAGGGTTATTTCCCCTCATAATTCCGGGTGATACTATTCCCCAGTGGATTTCACGGTTACTTCCCGGTTACAACCCGGTTGAAAAGTGATGGCAAATGTGATGTGTGTATTGATGTTTCTGATGATATATATGCCTTATATATGTTTCATTTTTCCATAATCACTAAAAACAATGTTGAGAACAATGAAAGAAGTAGTTTAATTAAGTGTTGAATATATATATTTTTCTCTCAATAATTTGACTGGTTTCGGCAAGTCACGGTTCAGTTTCACACATATTTAAAGGATAAAAATGCCTTATTGATAATTATCAGTGAAAGTTTTTTATAAACATAAACGTCAAACTTCAAAGAGACGTTCGCATTAATTGGATACGACAAAGTAGGACACATTTTTAAGAAGTTCATATTTGCAGGCTGGTGTCATACTATGATTAATTAAAAGATCGTCTTCCAGAATGAAAAATACTATAACAAGAGGAGGCACCTACTATTTTTGTATTATTAGCTCTCATTAAAGTCATGTTGTCCTATTGAAGTAGTATGCCCTTACCACGTGATCCTTAATAATAACTCCATTAAAGCAAAACACCCTCATAATTAATCTGATTATTGAAATGCTTCTTTTTATGATGATCAGTAAACAATAGAATTGGTTCAACGAATGTAAGTTAAATATATTTATTATAATGTTTATTTTGTGGTTTGTGAGGATGTGCTTTCCTTGCAGTTGTTAACTAGACAGAGCATAGACCTGTTCCTTTTAAAAAAAGGAAAATAAACTATTGATGCAATTAGGAGATCACTCACATGCCTAATTATCGGAACCAATCAGATTGCAGATCGTGGCATTTGTTATAAACTAGTAGTATTTAATACCGCAACAAATCAACTGCGGAGTCGGTAAGAGCGTCGTCTACTATGTTTCTACTGAACTGAAACAATCAAATTGCAGATCGTGACATTTGTTATACTATTTAATACCGCAACAAACCAACTGCGTCGTTTTTTGGCGCAGTCGGTTACAGCGTCGTCTACTATGTGTCTACTGAACCGAAGGTTCAGGCTTCGAGCCTTATATAAGGCAATATTTGTTTAAAACATACAATGTTAAGATATTTCAAAAACTATTATACGAAACTAAAACTGAATAAATCTGATTGGTTCCGATCTATATATAGCGTTTTAACTGCACCCTTTTTTATTATTTTTTTTATTATTATTATTTTTCAATTTGTTGACATCAGTTGTACCTGTCTCTGTGACGAATAATTTCAATTGAATATTGGAACTGCCTCGTCGATTTCCGTGACCACACTTTTAAACCGTAACCACACTCCACACTGTGTGTTTCGTAAACACATTGTAACCGAAATGACCGAGGTATATTGGATTGCACTTGTATCGGAACCTTACAGGATTGATAAAACTTTAGCTGTCACAAGTATATAGGCTTAATTAGCGTGCGTGTGCTAAATGTGTGATAGGTATGTAAAATGCAAAAGTAATTGAGAACAATACACCATTTTAGGAGTTAGACAATACGTTCCATCCGTCTGAGGAATACGTGGAGTTTGCTGCACTACATGTCTCTCAATAGGTGGAAAGTTAACTCCGCTTTGTATTCACACACGACCACACCAATTGCCGTTGGTATACATAAAAACGGGTAATTCAATGAATATAGTTGATTGATTGGATCTTTCGAGTATGTAACTTAAAAATAAAATAAAATTATTTTTAATTTTGTTGCATTAAAGCCTTTATTGCCACTGCCCGTTTGAAGTCAGTAGCCCTGTTGTCAACCTTTTTATGTTGGTTTCATAGCTTGCCTTTTATTCATCTTTGTAAATGTGTTTTGTTTCTAATCGTGTTGTTGTTTACTGTGGTCCTTCAATGCTACATTACATGTTCGGCTTTTATATCTACTCGTATAGTTTTAGTTGCCTCTGTTGGGTAGGCTGAATAGTATATGGTATTATATACCACTGGATTAATGCACGTGTTACCTTACCACTAATATACAAATGAATTAATGGTGTTTTACGGCATCTCGACCCATAATTAGGCTGAATAGTATATGGTGTTATATAACACTAGAATAATGCACGTGTTACCTTACCACTAATATACTGCACGTGTTACCTTACCACTAATATACAAATGAATTAATGGTGTTTTGCGGCATCTCGACACATAAATAGGTCATATTGTGCCCAAAAACTGATAAAACACTGACGAAAAATGAACCAAACAAATTAAAAACTAATGTAAAAATATATTGTCAAAACTATTTACACAAAACGTGTTCCATTGCGACTTAGCCTAATTACGGTTCTCTTATTCTGATCTGAGAATATAGTCACCCTCGACCAGTATTAGTTACCTTGGTGTTTTAAACCAAATATTTTAATTATCAATATAGAGGCAACTGCATTTGGTTGCCCCGATGAAACGCATGTGTGTGTTTCAATATTTGTTCACTTAAGAGCTAATTACGCCTTTGTAATTTTTCTCACTAATCTCAGTTAGATGATAAAAGGTGTTTCACAACTGGGGTAAATAACAATAACCTCGCGTTGTGTTTTCATTATTTTATTGTACATTACAACATTGCCAAAAAATAATCACCTACAATACATATGAATATTTAAATGAACACTTGTCTGTTTAGTGGATTAACATCCCTTTTTTCATTCATTTTCCAGTATATTAATTGTTCAGAGTTTTAATTTTCCTAGTAGTTAACATTCTGCCAAAACATATATTTTCTCAAAGTATTTACGTTGAAACAGTTCATAATTCCCTAATTTTTGCAAGTGCTCATATTGCAAGGTACATATTTACGTTATACTACAATTGTCATAGGTGGGCACTGTATATTTTAGCTTCCCAATACTGTGCTTTTGTTCTAAAGTTTTACTGTCATAGGACTTAAAATTAGCATTTTGACATAGAAAAGCATCTATTTTATTCCATAACCTGTCTTGCAAGCATACAAATCACGTTACCAAAGCATGCTTGAAAATGTTCAGTTGCCCCACCCACCACCACCCATGCGCTCTATCCTATCAACGATGCTTCTACACCACTGACATTTCAATCAAGTCTTCTACTCTAGGTCTTTCTCTCATTCTTCAAAATAAGATCGAGGGAACCCCTCTCATACCAGGCGGACAGGTCATTTTAAAAGTAATACATTATGCATTCCTAGAATCCTTATGAATGCACATTGTATTCCCGTATACGGCGATAGCGTAAATGTGTTGTTTTCACACATGATAGTAGATATAATAAGGGGCACACTGCAATCATACAATATTCTTCAACTACTGGCATACGGACCTCTATTTGTTCATCCAGTATCATTTTCACTTCCAACCTGCGCGAACATGTTTGAATAAAAGATATTAGCATTTTGAGTTTTCAATTTTTGTTCATTATGCTACTATACAGAGTTCCAATAGAAGACCGAACCAATAGAATTAATATTTAATAATCATATGCAACAAATTTGCTTCTAACAATTTAAATAGGTATTGGTACACATTTGTAAATAGTCAAGCTGTATAGACTAACTAACGGGATGCCTCGAGTTCTAATAAAATCAAAGATTGTCGTGTGTCCCTTTAAACGATAAATCTTACTTCATTGACTTTTGTTCGTACCTTTTGTAATAAGAAATAGGTAAAAACATATTTATTTAGTTCCTAACTAATCACAATATATATACATATATATTTATCAACAATAATTAACACATATAATTAACACAGATAAGTGCCTCAAGTTCATCATAAGCACTGCACATCATTATATCTCTAAGGCATGTGGGTTTAAATATTTCCTTATAGTGACGTTTTCAACATATGTCTTCTATTATTCTGCCAGTGTTTCAACATATTTATTTCAGAAATCGTTATAAGCAATGTATAGCAACATTGTTTTCCTAAATTTCTCCAATGTTTACTAATGGTCAGTTTTATACAGTTTTCATGAAGCAACAGTTTCTGTCTGTGTGCAATAAGGTGTGTTTTCAAAGCTGTGTGTCAACGGCAATGGAGCATATCGCACACTGCAGATTATAATTGTCAATTAAATTATATGAACTATATATACCATGCAGATAAATATTGTACATAAACCCACAACAGAAACAATGCTGCGATCTTGCAGTCCATCAAACAAGACCACTTTATCTAACTGACCTAGTGAATGGCCATAGTTTATCTTCAAGTTTTCAAGGCAAAACACATCCTTCAATGTCTGGATATGGGCCGCCATGATTGACCGTAAATGACTCTGACGTTAGTTCATGATTACCAAGAAATTATTGTGTTACACTGTATGAAATCACTTTCATGTAGTTCATCCTGATTACATTACTTATATGATACAGGTCAACACTGCCGGTTCGCAACCACATACTATTGTCATACCACCGCATCATAACCAAAGTAGCTAGGGTGTCATCTGGCAACATATATAGTTCTCAACTATTCAAACGTACATTTCAGTCCTAACACCTTTACCACTCGTCCGTCAGCAGTCATCAACTGCCCTCGTAAATCCATCCATGCGCACTTCTGAAAACTCGAGACTTGTCAAATATGTCAACATCGATTCTTCGCCATCGGTCATGGTTCCCCAAATATTAACTAACGCTGAATAAATGCTCTAGCAGTTAACACGCTCGTAACGAATAAGCATCCGAATACACGTTAACCGTCTATTTATAATTCAAATAGGTATACAAGTCGAACAGGAAATGTAAAATTCACAGAACACAGTCAACTAACAATACAAATAGCACATTTAAAAGACAAATTAAAGCAAAGCATGAGACACTACATACATAAAAGCGTAGGTTTAAACATATTTTATTTCACACGTTTTTACAACATAATAATTGTACACAATAGAAGAAAAAGTATTATAACGAAAGTAAACTACTTATGACATGTATGATGTTCTTCTCATAAAAGCGTTGACCGCATTAGAACGATCAGTGGCAAAAAGACCTCTGGGGATTTAAACTAAGTGCTAAGGTGCACTTCATTGTTATCCTTTTGGCATCTCAGTAAAATTGGACAGTGTAAATAAAGAACTAATAAAAGAACATATCTCGTTGGATGAGAGTAAAACTGCACGCTGACATTTAGTTATGAAGAGAGAGTGAAGATGTGGAAAAGATAACACAAACCCTAAACCTTGGACAGTGTAAATAAAGAAATGCTCGCCAACCTACACCCTCTAACTACGATATGATACACCAACCCAATAACATATTTATTGTGTTTGTACCACAACTGCTAATAAAGAAAAATAATATACAAACGGGTATATATACCATAAACATTACAATTAACCATTAACATGGGTTAATAACAAAGTCGTTTGTTCGCATTGTCAGTAACTACTTAATATGTTCATTATGTATTAGTTATAGAATGTCCAACGAGGTGTTACGAGCATATATCATGAAACATATCGCGGCGTACGATATATGCGTGTAACACCAAGTTTGATAACTGTTTTATCGCTGCCACGCCCCCTTGTATGATATCTGGTATAACGGGACACTTTTTAAAAAGTATGCCGTTATACGAAATATCAGTACACTTTCGTTTTCCTGTATTGAATATGTCATACGACTTTGAACAATAGAAAGTACTCTCAGGCATGCGATAAGAACTATATATACAATGCAGTTAGTTACTGTGCGTAAAACCCAGCGTCCATACACCCGTATCATTTTATCTAACTGACCTTGCGAATGGCCACATTTTTGTCTCTAGGTTTCCACAGCAATCTATATCCTTGTATGACTGGATATAGGCCAACATGTTTCACCGGAAATGACTATGACTTGAGTTCATGATTACCAAGACCTTACTTTGTTACACTGTATGTGTATTACAATTTCAATTTGTACTTGATATGGTGATATGCATATGTTAGTTTCAGTAGGCAATATACAACAGACCTTACATAGTAAGTACACGTTAATTCGTCATATATTGAAATAGTACAGTCACATCTCAATATTAACAAACTGTTGGAAAATTAAAGTTTATCTTTGCTTAAGTTACTGATTTCAAGAGCTCTCAAACTCGGTTTCTAATACGAGTGATGTATACTATATATATAAAAAGAATCATGTATATAGTCATGGATTTGTATACACTGGATTTGAAACTCCCTATACGCCCTTGTTAATTCCCGATTTATCAGCCGAATGGTCAATAAGCTGGTTCCCTGATTATTCTGCGGTAAACAACAGGGTACCTGCATTTTTGACGCGACCGATTGTCCTGAAATGGGTTGATGTTGACATAAACCTGAGTTATTAACATACTACTTGACGATCTATTTCAAATATAGAGGTAAGTTATTTAAATCTGAGGTATTGCTTTTAATGTATTGAAAGACATTATGGAAATCATACTATAACTTGGGTTTTAACGGCGAAAATACGCTCGATAGCCGTGTTGATTTCTTTTTTTACAGTTTTCGCCATTTGCGGCCTGAAATCGAGAATGTACATTTTGGAAAATATAACTTCTCTTTCATTTACGTTACGATATTCAAAGTAATTATTCCTTCGTAATGCCATTATTGTGTAGCGTTGGTTGCCTGTCTTGGATTTCTGTATAGCCTTTGTTTTGTTCGCAAATTACGCAGTTGAATTTGGTGGAAAATTCATAAATTATTTTTCTAGTTTTCGTCATTTGCGGCTTGAAATCGAGAATGTACATTTTGGAAATTTTAACTACTCTTTCATTTACGTTACGATATTCAAAGTAATTATTTCTTCGTAATGCCATTATTGTTTAGCGTTGGTTGCCTGTCTTGGATTTCTGTATATCCTTTTTTTTGTTCGCAAATTACGCAGTTGAATTTGGTTGAAAATTCATCAATGAAATCGCCTTCATTTTTCATAAATGTATAAACGTTCTATATGAAACTCCTGTTTTATTTATGGTTCGATATTCAAAATAATTATTCCTTTGTATTGCCATTATAGATTTGAATGACGGCCTTGGATTTATGTATAGCCTTTGTTTTCGTCTCAAATTTTGCTGTTTAAGTTGGTTAAAAAAAAGTAGTACGATGCGATACCTGTGTATTCGATATGACACGTTTGACTTTTGGGGTACTTGCGTGCAATAAAACAGAAATATTATATCGATCACCAACATCCTGTTATTTGGAACACAAAACAACCCTTTGAATTACATCCCTTCTAAGGGGACAATATGCCGAAATATCGCGCACGACCACCTTGTATATTCGGTATGACACCTCTGACTTAGGGGTGGAAGGGTGTAATAAAAACAGACACGTCGACCGCACAGTATATTCGGTATCGAACGGTGTTAATTAGAAGGCGCCAGATGTGCAATATGGAACAATAGACCACTAAATCCATCATAGTTTAATTAAACAAGGCAATTGAAGCCAAAATCAAGTCGAATTACCTAATGAGCCAGGGAACTTATGTACTTACATGATTCATTATGCATTTATATTTACAATTTGCAGAGTCACATGATCATTGTCGCAGTTTCACCTACGGTCATATTATTTATTTTGTTTATTAAAGTTAGAACAGAAGTCACTTTATAGAACGAAGAATAATCTCTCAGCTTGTATTTGAATTAGCCAGCTAGTTTAAATACTTTTCCCAGAAGAAATAATACAGCATCGATATATATATATATATATTTAATTTGTCGAGTCACGTCACTATCGCAGTTTCACATACGGTCAAACGAACGTAATTGTTCTTATTTAGTTCGTTTTTAGTAAAGCTTAAACAGACATCACTGCATAGAATAAAGAATTATCTTTCAGCTCGTATTTGAATTAGCCAGCTACCTTAAATACTCTTCCCAAAATAAACAAATCAGCAACGATATGTAAATATATATTTTTTAAATTTGCCGAGTCATGTCACTGTCGCAGTTTCACATACGGTCAAATGAACGTAATTTTTGTTATTTAGTTCGTTTGTAGTAAAGCTAAAACCAACATCACTGTATAGAATAAAGAATTATCTTTCAACTCGTCTTTGAAATAGCCGGCTATCGTAAATACTTTTCCCAAAACAAATAAATTAACAACGATGTGTATACTAGGTTTTCTTACATTTGATCAATTCGTAAGACTGTGCGTAACTTAACGCAATGCGCAAGCGCCATAATACCTTACCTGTACGCGCAAGTATTCATGGGTAAATTATTATTCGGCGGATAAATTGGATTGAGGACATGTTTCCAATCCAGTGTATAAAAATCCATGATATAGTATAGTTTAAAAATGTATATTTAATTTGGTTTCAATATTTATATATGAATTTGATGCAAAACATTATAAGTACACATTGGATTTAAACGAAAATGTGAGAAACACGTGTTGATTTGTTGTTGTTTTTGTTTTGCCCTTTTCTATCAACATACCAATTTCATACGTATACTATTTAGTGAAACGTGTATAACCACGCACACACATATATATACATGTATATATATGTTATTTGATTTTTATTGTTTTTATATTTTGTGTTTTTTTCTTTATTTTTTTGTTGTTTTTTTTATTGTTTTTTTAACACAACTCTTTATGAACACACTAATAAACTCATGTTTTCACGATTAATAAATGATAATTTGATGAACGCTCGTATACTGTAATTAAGTACTACAAATAAATAAATAAACGCATACCCAAATGATAAAAAAGTGATAAATTCACGGATAAAACGACAATTAATACAAAAGAACAAAAAAACGATGAACGCACAGAAACACCAATGCAAGTTTAGTGAAACTCGCTTGGAAACAGCAAAGCCCGATAAGTGATAAATGCTCGTATGCACATATGACAGAAACGTAATAAAGGCAACCGACAAATTTAGATCTCTTACAGATCCAAATAGGACACAACTGTTAAGCTTGTCATGACTATTTACTAGTTTTGTTTATCCCCTTTTTCTATCAAGCATACAAACTTCATACAAACTTCATACGTATACTGTTTAATGAAATGTGTATAACACCGCACACACACATATATACATGAATATATTTAAGGGTTAGAAAATACATACTTCTGCAAAATACCTTTCAAAAAGCACTAGATCCCCGAGGGGATACGAAAATGTTGGAATAAATTAATAGATGGGGAAAAAAACATTTATACAGTGCTACAGTTTATAAAACCCAAGCGCTTTCGGATTACGTCTTCATCAGGGATACACAAACACGAAAAGAACAAATACGAAACAAAAAAACACTAGAATACACAGCTGTTTAAATAAAACTATTTAAAAAAAAACTTATCTTTTGTAAGTGTTGCAGGGACTGGTTACTTTGAATAGACACTCTGGAGCCAAATGTGATACTAATAAAAGAACATATCTCGTTGGATGAGGGTAAAACTGTACGCTGAAATTTAGTTATGAAGGGAGAGTGAAGATGTGGAAAAGATAACACAAACCCTAAACCTCAAAACCTAAAACCTAAGGATACAGTATAAAGCAACTCCAAAGCTTATAAAAACAATGAATAAGGCTAAGAAAAATTAAATAAAATAAATGGAGATATTTTGATCAAGGGAAGTAACAAAAATACTAATAATAGAACATTGCTGGTAGGATGAAGGTAAAATTGTACGCTGACAGTTATGATTAGTTATGAAGAGAGAGTGTGTGAGTGAATAGCCCTACCTCAATACCTAAGACATAGAATAGATACTGCAGGATATAGTAAAAACAACTCCGGAGCTAATTAAAACTATGAATAATGCTATTTTAAACTTATTATATATTATGTGCTGAAAATTGTAAACTACTAGGCAAGATATCATAATAGTTAAACTAATTTCATAAACCCTATATAAGATACTAGTCGTTAATCGTCTTTCTCTGGCGTGGTCTAGTGTATATCATGATTGACTTGTAATTGGACGGACTTTGGTTCAAACTAGGCCGATGCCATTGAGTTGGTATCGGCGCAAGTTAAAGAACATTTGGAAAAAGTATAAAAAGAGAAATGTGGAAATCGGCGAACAAGATAAATACAATTTTTGTATCGCAGTCTCGGTTTGATTTGAGACTGTTAATGAACGGTAGTGAAACTTGTTTGCTACCGTTTACGCCCTATAGCCCCGGGTTGAGCAGACCTCAATATTTAAAAAGTCAAGAGGACAGAAATTTGAGCCATCCCGAAGATGGTATGCATGTGACGGTGAACGGGGAACCTTCACTGAGGTATTTTCACACCATTCCATGACCAGAGGTTTATGGTCCCAGTTTAAAAAAGAACACTTTGCTCTAAGCGAGAAAACAATGGGCGAAATAAAAGAAATGGAATTGGCGGTTATGAAGCCTGCGTATCACAGGTAACAGTCAAAATACTAAATAATAAGCAGGCAACATATCATAAGTGTAATTAAACAATACTCGGAACCTTTAAAGGCTGGAGAAGTGGAACCAACTATTCAAAAAGTGTGGAGTATATTCGTTTGTAATAGTAATGAAGCATCGCGTATAAAACCGAGTGTGCTACTTTTCTCCCTTGTTTGTGTTTTTGCTTCCAAGGGATCACCTTTTCAGTATTTATTGTCATCGACACTGGCGTTTGTTTAGTGCTGCGTGGCGACCCTAAAAAGTCGCCCTGACTACAATCAGTAGTGTTATTATGTACTTGTCCTTTGGAATCATCAAGCTGTGTTGCTTTAAAGAAGAATATCGCTTAAGCCGGTGCTAGGAGGCGTGACAGGTGTTGCATCTTATAATTACCTCTAATGAACAGACTCAATAAAACCGAGTCTGATATTGACATTGCTATTAATTATTTATTGACATTCACACTAGCGTTTTTTAGTGCTGTTTGGCGACCGTAAAAAGTGGCACCTACTACAAATCAGTAGTGTTATTATTTAAGGGATCACCTTTTCAGTATTTATTACTATATATCCTCGCCTCTCTCTATAGTGACAATATGTGTTGATGCACCGTTTAGCAAAATTTAATTCAACTGACTTGGGATTGAATCCACGGCTCATACGAGTGTAAGGCAAAGTATGTAACATTACATACTGAAAAGAAGTGTGTAGATTTGTTTTTACTTTTATATACAATTTGACATTAAACAAATGTAAAATAAATAGGTGTATCAACATTTTATTTGTGTGTTTATTAGGTAATGAACGTTTATTTTGGTAATTTAAAGTTATAAACGCGATGACAGCACTGGGGTTTAACGAATCATTTTAAGGACTGATAATATATTGAAACTTATATTTTTAAAACTTCTTTTTTCTAGAATTTCAATCAATTTTTTAAGAGTAGCATTCAATGGAACAAATGGGTTAAAGTGTGTAGCAATATATTTAATGCAACATTATCTGCGTAAGCCAGTTACATATCTTTCTGTATTTTGTAGGTCAATATAATAAGAATAAGGGTGCCATTATGTCATTATTGTGAACTCTTTCATTGTTATTTACTTTGTGTGTATATATTACTCCCGAAAAGGTCTCTCGTGGGTTTTACCGGTCATATGATGTAGGTGGTTATGATCGGCACGTGCTTCTTAAACAATGAAAAGTGAAATATATAGAGGATATATGTTGTTTTGGAGTGTGTAAGCTTTATATTTTCACGAATGCGAAGCACGAGATGAAATAAAATCTGTTATAATTCACGACAATACAACACATTTTCTTTTTATTTCATGCTTTATAATCAAAGGGTACTGCAGTATAAGGAAAAACATTGACGACGCCATTGGCTTAGTATGATAAATTTGCTGCTTTTAATTCCCAGTAACTTCTAAACTACTTAACCGACTTCAATAATCTATGACTCATTTTCTTAGCTAAGTTATTTCAAATACAATGATATAACTTTTATAGCAACTTTTTGAAAAATGTAGTTTTGAAAAAGTAACCAACTGTCATTTATCACTGTAAATGACAATAATTCTGATATACTTCTGATACAAGGTAAAATATATTTCACACGAATGAAATACCACTTTTTTTATTCATTCCTAAAATCCACTATTTCACTGATAAGCATAAAATAAAATAGAAAACCCATTGAAAACGCTTCCGGATATTATCTCATGGCACTGAAACGTGGCTTGTGATATGCATGGATTGTTATGTAGCTGCGGTCAATGTTGTTTTTTGAAAATGTTGTCGGTACATTCCAATAATCCTCCTATTGCACACAAAAGATATCATAAGAAAGAAACCCTGTGTGGCATTAGCGAATATGAACATGTACTCAAAAACAATATGACCCGTCCACAACCTCAAAAATCCAAAGACCCAACATACTCCAGTAAGCGTTGACAACTTTAGAAATATCAGGGCATCATTTCTATTGTTGGTATTATTTTCACCTGGCCGTTTAACTACTGATATACCCAGAATAGTCAAAGTTAAAAAAGCAATATTTAGAACCACTAAAACAACCACAGGGAGTGTGAACGTATAGAAGACCATGGATGATGACGAGATGTAGCAAACAGCGGGACCGTATCCGAAATCGTTCCAGTTTGATGTCATTAAAGAAACGAGCATGTTTATTATGACACATATCAGGGGTGATATGCTAGCGTATACTGAGTAAAACACAATGAGGTTTTGCTCTATTAAGAATGGAACCTGAATAGGTATGATGGAAAATAGCCGGAACATATTGAAGCTGCAAATATTCATCCAAAATAAAGTGTACAGCCAAAAGTAGTGAATTAAACTTCCAAAAACAACACACATGGTTTCAAATTGAGTTTGGTCCATTGCAAACTGTTGTAGTGTTTGGGCGACTAACAGAGAACTACAAAGACACATGTTGATTTTACCAGGAACCGTTCTTAGACTCGCGAACGATGTATACGTTATTAATACAACGAGTAAACAAACTATTGAAATCAAAGAGCATGCAAAAGAGATTATGATTGCTATGTCATCCACTAAGTTGCTCATTGTAACAGAAGAAGACGAACCACGAAAATAATCGTCAATGCACACATATATGGTACCATTTCCTGACTCGTCAATGACGTATTCTGTTTCTGACAACAACATTTCGCTATTTATCAGACTAATAACATCGTCTTCCAAAACGGTGTACTCATTCGTATCTAACAAAACCTGGTCACATAACAGCATTTTCGAGATAGGAATGGCTTGGAGACTAAACCTATAATCCAATTGACGTTTCGATTCAGAATAGGATTTTACTAATTCACGACCATGCAACGAAATTGTGGTTTGTACGTTTAGGTCATCCTCATATATACTTTTAAACAATGTTGCTTGAAAACGAAACGTTGTACCATTTAAATATATCTCAAAAGTTGTACCACGCCCTCCGTGTTCGTCGATGAAATTTTGAGTAGGCTCCGTAAACAGTCCTTGACCTGCCATAGATTTCCATCTCAGGATGATATATATCCATAATTGTTCATCCTGGTTGTTAACAACAAATATTTCTAGTTCAAATGCATCTTCATATCTGTCTGGCAAACGATTCTTGATTGTAGATGCTGCTTCTTCAAAAATAAGACTTAAAGTTTGTGTGGTGTTGTTGTTGTTGGTGCCAATCTGCTTCCATAAAAGTGAAATGCTCCAGTACAAACCTGTGTATGAAGAGAAAACCTCTTCACAACCCGCGTTTGTTTTTGTTTTCAGTCGTGAACACGTGACGTTCCGGCATTCGTCCTGAAATGCAAGGTTTTATTGATGCAGTAATACAAATACTTTTAAATAGTTGATAAATATCGTTCCGCAAAAAAACGCATATTTAAAACAAACAACCATAACAAGAAAAATAGAAACAAGGTAAACAACACCACACAAATTTACACCACAAAACACGAAAGTGTAGAGGCAAATATTTAAATATTATACCACAATGGCCTAAATACGCACTATGCATCGTGTAATACCCGAGGATACACACAGCATATGTTAGTTATTGTGGTATAAATACAATAGAGCATGAGTGTTGCACGTGTACGCTAACGCTCGTGCATTATCTCCCCGTACACGTGCAACACTCATGCTCTATGTATACTCATGCTCTATTGTACTTATACCACAATAACTAACATGTGTATATCCGCGGGTATTACAAGATGCATAGTGTGTATTTAGGCTATTGTGGTATAACCTATACATGCACAACAGCTCTAATTGTTTTCCTTTGTTCTTGCTTATGATATAATTGTCATAAACCTGAAGGTCTGAGTGTAAACCGTGCTATAAATGCCGGTATCTTTCAGCCGTGCTATAAATGACAGATTCGGCAGTTATACCATGGTTTACTTAATTTTACGCGCACGCAGTTGTAATTTACACACCACCTTCAATCAAAACGACTAAATCATTACCAAAACAGCACTCCTTGACATTGCATTTTAATATACAAAGGCGATTGGCTGCAATAATAAAAACATGTGTCGTGCTTATGCCGCGTGATAATTCTATTTTTTGACTGGATCGAGCTGTTACTTTTACTGAAAACTGCAAAGCCCTAAAACTTCTTGCACATGCGTAGATGGATAAATGGCTCTGGTACAAAATATGTATAGCATATTTTTCTCGTATGCGATTTATACTGTACTCTCGGGAATGCGGCCCTCGCGAAGCAGTATATTTCGCATATGCTCGAAAAATTATGCTATAAGTATTACGTGTATAAATATACAAAAGCATAGAAAAGCACAAAGCAAAACTAAGTTTAAAAGCCGAACAGGAAATGCAGCTTTCTCGGAACACAGTAAACCCAAGAACACGCAAAAAGACATACATGCATGGCAATAATAATAAGGAATATTTTAAAGGCATATGAGTCCCAAACATGAAAATGAGTGACAATAGGGCTACCGACTTTGAAAGGTCAGTGGCAAAAAGGCTGCTGGGGGTTTAAAACAGGTTTTTGGGTGCACCAAACCTCACACTTACCCTACAGTCATCCCAATAAAACGGGACAGTGTAAATAAAGAAATCTCCGTCATAAATTATTATCTAACCAACAAGGCATCATAAATAGGCAATATAAGTAAAACACAAAGATACTCGTGTATATATAAATACAAAAATACAATAACCTAGAAAGACACAAAGAAGATACTCAGTGAATTGGCAGAAGCCGGAACAACAGGAGAATAAACCATTGAGGTCACGACAAGACAAGATTACAGACAAACATCAAAAGTCACCGTCATTTTGGGCTCTAGGTAGACGTCATCATAGAGTCCACAGCCTGTCCAGTCATCGCACAATTAAAGAGGAGAGCATAGTAGCTAACGTTAAATGGTCCACCACCAAGCATGCAGTGCGTTTCAAAATTATAAGGTTATAGCCTATTTTGATAAACCTTTTAACACGTTTAACAAAGATAGTATGAAAGTGATCATGACCAAGTATCTTACGAAGTCTGTAAATCACATCACCATAAAAGTCAGGTTGTGACAAGCTTTTCAAAGATAGTATGACAGTGATCAAAAAATTGGCATAAGCCAGAGATACACTAGAATAAACGTTCATCAAAACTTTATCCAGGTGTTCAAGTCATATAATAATGTACATGTGCCAGTTAAAAGTTTAATTTCATTCACGGTTTCTTAAAATATCCGTGATTGAATATGCACAAAAATAATTATGAGTATGCAACTCTTAATTCCACGCTCCAGTTTTGGGGCTTGGCATGGCTGGTTAAAGCCGTTGTTACTGTATCTATAGAGTGTGGTTTCTCAAAATACGTAAGTTATATATATACCTCGTCATCTGTAGGTAAATTAAAAATGGCTTACATGTCGTAAAATGCGGGTGTTGATGGCTGGAGAGTTACATCAATTAAGGTTACAGTGCATATACAGGTACCGCGTCACTGTGGTGGATCGCTGACGCATTATCCGCGATAACAAATATGCAAGTAATTCAGAAATGAACATTTATACCCACCAGTATAATGATTAACTAGAACATTTTAAAGGGATGTCTGCATTGGATCACAGAAGCCTATCGCGTCACAGTGAGGCGCGGAAGCCATTATTGTTAGACCAAATATGATCTTGACGTTTAACTCGAGAAAAAAAGCTTATCTCCACATTTTTTAATATTTCTTCTCATCATGCCCTCATCCCGTCCTCCTATCATTCTCCTCCGCATCACCTATATAATCTTCCTAATATCCTCTCCCTCCTCCGCCTCCACCTTTTCCTCCTCATTACCTTCTCATCCTACTCATACACTCATTCTCCTCATGCTGTCATCAGTCCTTATATCTTCCTCCTAGTATTCTATTCCGAATCCTCCTTTCTGCATTTTCATTATAACTTCCTTCTCATCTTCAGATAATCCTCTTCCACATACAATCCTTAGGTCCCCCATTCTCTTCCTCCTACTCCTCTCCTCCTCCTCCTCTTCTTCTCTTGCTCTCCGCCTCAAATATTTTCCTCCTCCTCTCCTCACATTCTCCACCTCCTTTTATCTTCCTCCTGCTCATATCTTCCTATTCATCCTCCTGATATTATCCATTATCCTCCTCCTCCTCCTCTTCAAATTATCCTTTCTCTTCAAGATCCTTATATCCCCTCCTCATCTCCTGGTCTTCATATCCCCTCCTCATCATATCTCCATTCTGTTTCTCCTCACGATTCCTTTTCCTCTTCCTTCACATCTACCTTTCCTCCTCCTCATTATAACCCCATTTACTTCCTCCTCCCTTCCTATTCCTTCTAGGTATTCTCACGTCCTCCCACCATTCTCTAATTCATTACACTTATCCTCTCCTTCGTATTTGCCTCCTCATCATCCTGTTCTCCTTATGTACTCCTATCTTTATGCTCCGCATTACCATCATCCTCCTACTCCTCCTCCTCGTCCTCATCCCCTCATCCTTCCCTTATGTCTTCCTCATAAAGACATTTTCCTCATAGCATCATCATTATCTTCCTCATATCGTCCTCAATCCTCATATCCTCCTCCTCCTCCTAATATCTTCCTCCTTCCTCTTTCCTCATCTTCACTATAACCGCTTCCTCGTCATTCTCTTATCTTCCTCATGTCCTCCATTTTCCCACTACTCATATACTCCTATCCTCATATCTCCTCCTCGACCGCCTCCTCCTCTTCTTCTCACATGCTCCACATCCTATTATAATTCTCCTCCTCTTCATATCCTTCCCTTCTCCTCCTCAAATAATCCATTCTGCTCCTTCTTATCATCCTCATATGCTCCTCCTCGTATACAACATTCTTCTCCTCCTCTTCATATCCTCCCTTCTCCTCCTCAAATAATCCATTCTCCTCCTTCTTATCATCCTCATATGCTCCTCCTCGTGTACAACATTCTCCTCCTTTTTCTCATCCTATTCTCCCCTTCATTTTTCTAAACATTTCCCCCTCCTCATTATTACCTCCTCCTTCTCCTCATATCCTCTTCCTCATCATTCTATTCTGCTCCATCCTTCATTGTTTTTTAAGGATATAAGTTTAGAAGAATAGAGGCAAACTCCTATTAAACAAAAAGGGGGTATATAGCATTGAGTGTAGCGATTATACGGTCTCATTTCCGGTGTGTCGATCCTCTACCTCCGGTACGTAAACTCACTTTAAATTTATCCAAAATCGTATTCCACTCATCCAGACCTTTGCAGCGATACCAAAAACGACTAGTACGAATACGATAGATACGCTAAAATAACCTTTTTATGGAATCCTCTCGACGGGATCTTTCCGATGATTTTAGGATGAAGTGAAAAACAGATGACGTCACTTCCGGTTACCATATTGCTTTTTCGAATGAACAATTTAAGACCTTTCCAAAAATAAATAGTTTGCCTAGGTTCCGATTAATGGCCCGATTGTGAGACCTACTGAGATACAAATGGAAAAAGACGAATTGTTTTTAATTAATTAACAGAGAGGTCAGCTGTGTATTTCTGTTAAATTTTATTTAATTACTTGCATTTTAATGAAACTAAGTTAGTAATGCATAATTGTGTAATAATATTAATTATATTACTACTGTCGTACTTTAACAACTAAGACAAGTCAACAAACTTCCATGAGGAATTTAACATCAAAAGAAAATTGATTTTGTCTAGCTGAATTTGTAACCGTTACGTACTGATTCAGTTATTTGGGTGTAGACACCAAACTGCGTTTAGTTTCGTCTGAAAAAAGGGAGTGTTAAAAGCAATTAAGATTATACTTATTCGAAACATTCACAACCTGTAATTTGGAAACGTGTTTACTGTCGATATTTCGTCGTTTGACGACACTGAATGATGAATTTTGCATTATACGAGTACGAGTAGAAAATTCAAGGGACTTGTACTAGTTTTTGGTTTTCCAGCCATATGGCATCTTCCGTTTTTTCAATATGACCGGATGAACGGTTTCAGCGCATCAAGCGGGCGTTAGTCGTTGCAATATATTTTGATACCAGACCTATTTCTGTACGCAATATCTCTGTCCAATCTATTAGCCTTGATCATCTGTAACGCTTGTTGCTGTTTTTTAAGACAAACGTTTGCAGTTAAAACCAAGCGTCGCAGATATGCAGCAGAACTATTCCAAATGACCGATAGTTCCTTGCTCCGCTAAGGGCAGACCCACATTTTCTGAATGCGAAATTGGCGCAATTTCTCGCGCGGACAACAAATTAAGGTGTCTTGCTTGCCTAGTCAAAACATAAACAACCGGACGTTTGATTAATAACGTGTATTAAATATGTAATAAGTACATGTATGAATATGTTTATGTTATCAATTATAACCGGGGACGAAAATTGAAATTTCATTCATGTTTTGTTTTGAAAACAAATTTACCAGACGACGTTTTCGCCATTTAATACTTATACACTTTGATTTAAAAATGTTCCGGTCATTATTTATCCGATCTCTGATGCAAGATAACAACATTAATAATATGTTTTCTTAAATGTTTTAAATCGGTATTTTTTCAAAAAAAAATAAAATAAAGGAAAAGAATAATTAATGCGTACTGTGGAGTTAAATGTAATTATATTTAAAAATATTAAAAAATAAACATATCATTACCTTATATGGGTCGTAAAACATAGCGACAGGACACTGTTGACGCTGTGTATTTGTTGATTCACCTATTCCGGCCGTCTTGGAATTGCTCAGGATTAAATAGAACGAGAACGACAACGTCTGTCCAAATTTAATGTATTTGACGCATAACGTGTCCAATTGTATCGGTGTACCGCCGTAAGAACATAACATGCAATGGATATTCTTATATCTATTTACATTCCCAGCATAAAATGGAAGCGTATACGCGTTACACGCTTCTTGATTGTACTTGTCAATAGCTGGCAATGGCTCCGTTGGTTCTGTTGCTCCCGATCCTTTGCAAGGTCGACTCAGGTAGTAATCACAACGGACTGCGCTAACAAGAGATGCATTGTTTGGTTGGAAGTGATAGAAGCACTGATGGTTCTTCATCAACAATTGTCGTTCGTCTTTTGTTGAACCTATAACCCTCACCATTGCCTGCATGGAACATCTAAATAGAGCTGTGAAAAACTGTGTGTCTATTGTGTCTGCTAATCCATTACAAGTTGCACAGAAAATGTTTGCATACACATTGTATGTGAGTACATCAACCACGGGTGTTATGTTTCTAGGATCATCCACGTCATTTATACGGGCATTTAAGCAATTGTATTCAATTTCGGTGTCGACAAATTCGCGTGCGCATGTCTGCATCATGAATAAAGTAGGTTCATTAGCTGTTTCGAAATGGAAGGTTTTCCCAACGGAAGTGTCCGAACCTACAGGCTTATCGATATAGATAGGGTGTTTGCAAGTTAACCTAATGTCCTTGTAAATCTCCAAATCGGGACAACATAGCTCTCTTTCGCCACAGTCGGGTGCAGACGAGCAAGAAGAGCAGCAGCTTATTGTCCTCCGAATTTCACGTAAAAAGTCCTGTTCATTGGCTGTTTCCAATATAAACGATTCATTTGTTGCTCTTCCGTTAAAGTTTGTTATTGGGCAGAATTCGTACAAATCCCGGGAAATATTTAGCATTAACTCACTAAGACTAAACACAGACGAAAGCTTCAGAAGAACAAGAACAATTCGAAAAGTAGTTATTTTCAACATTGTTCAACAAAACATTAATGTTACATTAAATTATAATTTCAAAGATTAACATATAAATATAAACACGTAAACACGATTCTGTTCAAAGCACTACTTTGGGTATCCAGGAAACAAATTCGATCTTAGCACAGAACGCATAAGGTTCTCCGATACAATTGCCGATACAACTGCCTTTGAATTACATTGTTTTCAATACTGGCTAATTCTGTGTTTCGCTGAAAAGTGGCATTGGCATCCAGTATTTGCTTTATATAGCTAAACATTCATCAGACAAGAACTGCGATTGAGTAATAACCCGTAAACATTCATCAGACAAGAACTGCGATTGGTTAATAACCCGTTGTCACTGTTGTTATATTGGCAACTATGACACCAGAACGCCGATTTGTTAATATTTGGTCCCCGTTGTTTTATTGGCCGATTGTTCATATAGGGAAAATAATATCAGTAAGTTGTTTGCTAAGATCTCCGATCAGAATTTCATCAAATTTAACAGAGCTATACTATTATGAAAGAAGAAATTTGGAAATCGCCTTATTCATATCAAACCAGGACACAAGTGGAGCGCTGTGGTCTAGTGGTAGAGCGTTGGACCAATGATCCACAAGTCGTGGGATCGATCCACATGTGTCGTGGGTTCATAACCACATGTGTTGTGTCCTTGAGCAAGACACTTTATCTGCATGCTTAGTACTGCTTCTACCACGGAAGACAATCAAGAAGTACATTAGAAGCAAATCGCTTACAATAGGTATAGAATTAGATAATTAAAAAAAAAATAACAATATATTTGGTCAGTTGGTTCGTTCTCTGATGTATCAAGCATGACACAGATTATGAGTTGACGCTATACTATTGTCTAGTCTCAGTACCATGGTCTCTTGAACAACGGATTGCAATCGAAGTGAGTTTGCTCCAAGCTGAGCAATTACCAGAATGTATACCCTGCTTTGCACCGTTAACGGTCAAACACATCTTGTTGGAATGTGTAGACTTTGATTAAATGCGTCAGAGGTATCACAATGTTAATATTATGAAAAAGTTATTTGATACTTTATATTTTAGTCTTGTTTTAGATTTCCTAAATAATGAGACTATATAAATCATTATAATGTGTTCTTATACATATTTACTTGTTTATATACCCGTTGGCGGGCGTTAGTTGATTTGCATATATAGTTCATATTTCTACCGTATCATCTCTTATTTTTTAATAGTTTTATCTTTATATATTTACATTAAGTTTTAATTACTACTTAATTTCTTCATCTTTCGTCGTTTTTTGCGCACAATATGATCTATGTATGTGTCGACGTGCCGTAAAACACCATTCATTCATTCATTCAACTGCTTAAACACATCAGTTCAGCAAGTTACGCAGTGTCCTACTAAATGTTTATAGATAATGCAACACCTCAGAGCTTACTTTTAGTACCTGGTACGTTTAAAGACTTCGCAGAGATGGTGGTACTTTACAATCACATTGTATCGACTTGACGTTGTGACAGACACTTACGTCCCGAGATATGTCGGGTAGTTTGAGCGCAATCGAGGGGAAACTCCAACCTGCATGTTGTCAGGACCGAAAACGAAGATTGCTATATTGCTTAGTACACAGTAATATCACTATACGCATGTTATCTCATAGAGATATACATTTTTCTTTCATGATATACATTGAAATACTGTATTTTATCAGTGAAATAAAAGTGTTATTCCACACTGTGGAATATAGAGTTTTATTTCACAGTAGCTGCCGGGACTACTTTTGTTGTTCTACCATAGTTTCCCTAAACAAAAAATTGTAAAATCATAAAAATCATTTCTCAAAGTGAGAAAACTTTAATATTTCACTCATGCTTCGCATTCGTGAAAATATCAAGTTTTCTCACTTCTCGATGAAATAAATATGTTATACACTCCAAAACAACAAATATCCTCTATGTATGTGTTAGTAACGTAAGAAACGTCGTACATATGTTGTAAAAATGTGGACATTGCTTAATTCATTACATTTGATTTACAGTTCTCCTGAACAACTCTCCGGATTTCAACGAAACTTTGCGTGGATGATCAGCACCAAGCCTAGTTATGCATATCATCGTCGCATTTCGGTTTACAGATTTTTGGCCCTTTGAAGGTTTTTTGATAACAAACTTTTTCCGAGCTAGTTCTCCTGAACCCCTGGCTACAGATGAATACATGTAGCAGTTAAGATTAAGACTAAGTTTTGTTTTCAGATTTTAGAAGGGAAGACGTACGTCGGTGCCCATTCATTACGCGGCCCCGCCTTAATTTCATTAAGCGATGGGAAAGCTTATATTTGCCGGATTTTCTAACGGATATTTCGACAATAAAACATGTTTAAAATCGTTTTTCACTGAAAAAAATGCAATAACCTGTTTTAAATTGCATATTAAAAGTTTTAATTTTACAATATGCAAATGTTTTAAGCCAAAGTTAAGGTTTTATCTCATGCCCTAGCCAACCCCGTTTTCGCTTCTTGGAGAAGGGGTTGGATGGGGTATGAAAGATAATACTCAGACCACGTAATGGTGGATCGGCGCCTAATTAAGTTACACATATGCTTTTAAGAACTATAATATAAACTAAAATCAACATCAGGATGGAAAGTTGTGCGTCAAAACTGGAGTTAGATATAACACTATATATCCAGAAATGAATTCAAAAAAGTTGCCAACGTAACCGAGTACTGAAACCCGAGTTAAAAAAAGAAGAGGAAGCAGTGATTGGAGAAAGAGTGGATAAAATGGCTTAAATTGATTGGGAAATCACTTCAATTGATTTGCGAAAATGCGGGTTGTTTAATAAATTAAAGATACACAGGTGTGGTATATAAAAGACTGAGAAAAACAATATTTTCATTTAAAACGGCTTAAATTGATTCCAAATTCACTAAATTTGCGAGTTATTTAATGACATTACACTGATTTGGTATTTGAAGAACTGAAACATATTTACATTTACTTATCCAACTCAGAAATGGAGTTATATTTTTTTTATAAAAAAACAAACTATTTCATTTTTATAGGTATTTGAATAATAGTTTCGAATATGTCAGG
Organism: Cyrtodaria siliqua; assembly: GCA_037043455.1. NCBI lineage: Eukaryota > Metazoa > Mollusca > Bivalvia > Adapedonta > Hiatellidae > Cyrtodaria > Cyrtodaria siliqua. The sequence continues at coordinate 33,506 of JAWPHD010016335.1, forward strand.
GGAATATATGTTTACTATACACTACTCAACTGAAAATCACCGAAACACATACCAATATGTTATTTAGTTTATCAACAAGGTTTTAGTCTAATCAAGGCAGATTACATTTTATAAACGATATTTATTAAACGACGCCAGTTAAAATTTCAAATGAAAATATGAATTATTAAAAAATATATAATTCTTTGAAAAGTGACTGATTATAAAAGTTGAGTACTTCTCGAGACATAGTAGGTCTTTCTCGCTCCAAACAGTTTATTAACAGGAGATGTTATCCGCACGACGGTCTTGCCGATAATGTTCCGTCTGCGGATAATTAGAGGTTAATATACGGTTGTGGTGTGTCCTTTGTTGTTAATGCCACAACTATTGCCGAAACTGTCCGAGGATTTTAGCCCAAGGGCCATGCACTAAGTGTGCCATTATTGACAAAGGGCACACCATGGCCGTATATCTACTTTTTCATTACATACCTTACTATAAATGGAGAAGAAGAAGAAGAAGAAGAAGGAGAACAGAAGGAGCATTTTTATGGGAAAAAATACATCGATATGTTTGCAAAACGGTACAGTTGGAACATATAAGTAGAATAACATGCAAACAATTATTTGGTAAATAAATATATTACATTTAATTAATGAATTACGTTAAACTAGTGTTCTTCCTCGTCTATTTTTAAAATCACATCTTTCACTTTAATGATATATTTCAACGTTTCAACTTGTATGTACTGAGCGTGGAAATTGCAGTTAAGATTTCAACATCCGCTCCACAGCCATAGCGCTCCAATACGACGTCTTTGTGTTGCTTGATGATGTTGACATCGTCGCGGACAGTCTGTTTCTACTGTGCCGATTTTCCCCTATCCATAATAACACAGTGTGCCAATTATGCAGTTTGAAAAGGACTGATAATCATTTTATTTTGTTTACTAAAATGTGTTACTATTTATGGTAAAATATCTTATAAGGATCGTTATCCGCACGACTGTCGTGCACATAACGATAATTATCGGCACTACAGAAACACAAATTGACGATTCTGTCAAACAATGCCAACTAATCGTTATCGTGGTATTTAAACTAAAAAAGAAACATTCTAGCGTTATTGCGCTTGCTTATCGTGCCGTATTTTTTGCAAACTTTGCTGTAAAAAAGTATCGCGCGAGTGTCGAATGTCAAATAAACTTACCTCTAATGAATCTAGAAAATCTAGACATTCAGTCTACGCGTGTTTTATTTTAATTTAAGTAGTGTTAAGAATGGATAAAAAAAAAAGGTCAAACTTATACCATATTGAAGAATTACACCACGGTTAATTTCACCAATAAAAAGAAAAGCATAAAGGTCTCTTAACTTTGCCAAACTAAATAATCGTGATACCGCTTTAAAAAAACATCGATTAATTGAGCCTGTTTATGAGGAATTAGAGTTAAAAGACTTGAGGTATTTACCTAGAAATGACATTAAATCGTTTCAAGTCACCAGCAACATCTGTTATTTTTTCCAATTTCGGATATTGTGATAAACTCGATTCCTTATTAAATGAAACAAAAGTTACAATATACGTGTGGTCTCTGTTACTTTTTACAATTTCGGATATTGTTATAACCTCGATTCCTCAATAAATGAAACAAAAGCTACGATATACGTGTGGTCGATAACATGATGACGATTAAGCGTACGTGTTTTAGCATGGGTGGAATCAAAATAATAAGTAACAACTTTTACAACATTTGACCCTCGTGTGCTAGTATTGTCATGCAAAGGTGTGTGTGTGGTGGGAGAGTGTGTGTGGGATTTGGGGGCGGGTGGGTGGGGTTGGGGGGAGGGTGTCAAGGGAGGAGCTTGGGGCGATATCTTACAGGAGCGTTCTGATAATCGATAATTAATCCGCCACATATTGCAATTTTTGGACGGACACCCTCCAACATGTTGACAACGTTATTACAGTTTGACACTACTCAGATGTTTTCTACATAAGCGATTTAACAAATGGAAAATACATATGCTCCCATGTAATGTTTATGCTTGGGATAACCATAATACTTTTAAATCGTAGAAAACAGTCAAATACTTGAAAGTCAGGGGAAAACACATTCAAACCTCAGACATGTTCATAGATTTTCAGATTTCCCCAACTCCCCACTCCCCACTCCAATCTCATTCCCACCACCAGACACTTTGATCAACGCCTGGTTTCTGTGTGTATGTGCGTGCGTGCGTGCGGCGGTAGATACCATAAGAGCTATGATTCTCAGTGTGAGATGGAATTCACACAGAGAGCATTTGAAGACACATATGGCCGTACATTCTGACGAAAGGCCGTTCAACTATACAGAATTTTAAACGGCATTCACACAAATGTTGCATATGAGAGTACAAACTGTTGAGCGAAAACATGTATGCCAGGAATGCGGAAAAGTATTTTCCTATGTTATAGTATTTGAAAGGACCATACATACTGGAGACAAAGGTTTTCGCCCAAAGAGTTAATAATATGCAAAACCAATTTGCTACAGAACTTGCATATTTGAAAACATATATTTATAAGTATGCTCCCATAGCAGAATAAAGCGTTAGATATGTCCGTCTGTCCGCCCCAAACTGTTTTTGTGTCTATATTCTTTATTTTGTGGTGGTGATGGCTGTTTTGCGACATGTAACATACTGGGGTGATGGTTTTGTTTTGCGACACGTAACATAATGTGTTGATGGTTAAATTGTTCAACGACACGTTACATACTGTGGTGACGGTTTTGTTTTGCGAAACATAACAAACTGTGATGATGGTTTTGTTAAGCGACACGTAAATACCGTGGTGATGGGTTTTTTTGCGACATATAGCAAACTGTGATGATGGTTTGGTTTTGTGACACGTAACATACTGGGATGATGGTGTTGTTATGCGACACGTAACATACTGTGGTGATGGTTTTGTTATACGACACGTAACATACTGTGATGGTGGTTTTGTTATGCGATACATAAAATACAGTGGTGATGGGTTTTTTATGTGACACGGAACATACTGTGATGAAGGTTTTGTTATGCGACACGGAACATACTGGGATGGTGGTTTTGTCATGCGACAAGGAACATACTGGGATGATGGTTTGGGTTTGCGCCACGTAACATACTGTGATGATGGTTTTGTCATGCAACACGCAACATACTGTGATGATGGTTTTGTCATGCGACACGTAACATACTGTGGTGATGGTTTTGTCATGCGACTCGAAACATACTGTGACGATTGTTTTGGTTTGCGACACGTAACATACTGTGGTGATGGTTTTTGTTATACGACACATAAAATACACTGGTGATGGGTTTTTTTTGCGACACGGAACATACTGTGATGAAGGTTTTGTTACGCGACACATAACATACGGTGGTGATGGTTTTGTTTTGCGACACGTAACATACTGTGGTGATTGTTTTGTTTTGCGAAATGTAACATACTGCGGTGATTGTTTTGTTTTGCAACATGTAACATACTGTGGTGATAGTTTTTTAATGCGCCATGTAACGTACGATGGAAATGGATAGGTTTTGCGACATGTAGCATGCTGCGGTAATAGTGTTTTTAATGCGACATGTAACGTACTGTGGTGATGGTTTTGTTTTGCGACACATAACATACTGTGGTGATGGCTTGGTTTTGCGACACGTAACATACTATAGGGATGGTTATGTTACGCGCCACGTAACAGACTGTAATAATGGTTTAGTTTTGCCTGTGGTGATTGTTTTGTTTTGGGGCACGTAACATACTGTGATGTTTTTGTTGTTATTCGACACGTAACATACTGTCGTGATGATTTGGTTATGCGACACGTGTACTGTCTAATGGTTTTTTGAGACGACAGGTTAACATACTCATCTCTGGTGGTGATGTATTTGTTATGTGATGGTTGCGTTATGTGATGGTTTCGTTATGCAATATGTAACCATACGATTTGCTGCTGACAATGGTTCTCTCATTTGAATAGTGTACATATTATATATTTGATATTTTAAATAATTAGAAAGATAGCGGAACAATTCAGTAATTGTTTTTTTAATTTCCCTGTTAGCAAATCACTGCTTTAACATGTATTATGTTAGTTAAACTTAAACTCATATTAATATGTTCGACATGGAATATTTGATATCAAATACAATTCAAAATCAAAACCAATTTGTTTGATAAATTACTTTTTTTTTTCAATGTGTATTACTATATATGTTATATATTTTTTTTTTTTTTTTTTTTTTTTGCTATATTTGACAAACAGTTTCATTTCATAATTAGCAAAGCAGCTAAACAGGCTATTTAATTGTTCTTTTTCAAATCTGTTCGGTACATTACCATTTTTTTCAGTAAAACGGATCACTATTTTAGAAAAAGTTTTGGTTAAAAATATGAACAAAAACAATTTCAGTTTGTATTTCACTGAATCTCTTTATTTGTGTAACCGAAGGTATAGCCTTTTTCGATATATGTCTTTTTTTCCTTCTTCTTTTTTTTTAACGAACAGCTTCATTAAATGTAATGATCAGCAAAGTAGCTAATCAGGTTTTAAATTGATATTTTTCGAAGTAATTGACTGCCATAAAAAGCCCCGCTATTAGATTAGTATTTGTCATTTAAAAATGGGCGTGGGTAAAAAAACGATTTTATTGCAAAAAAAAACAACAACGTAGACGTTCATTTCGATATTTCTCTGTTTTAATGATTACCAATTTAAGCTTGTTTACCTTCTCCGTATCTTACTCATAAAACCTTTATTTGATTTTTATTATCATTTGGTGTTAATATTAGCAAAACAAATAGTTACCAACGAGAATATTTATAATAAAAATCACCAACAAACAAAAACGTTAGAATATCAGCACGATAGTCACTAAAGTATTTTTTTAGATTTTTCAAATTAGAGAAAGAATCAAAATTAATGAAAAGTATGTTTTTTATAGCTGTCAGAATCATGCTAGAGACTAACACTTTCATTCGAAAGATCGGTCTAAACGTATAGCGTAATGCGACTAAGCCTGCTGAAACAGCCATCGTATTTCATTTGGAGGAAAACACAATTTTATAACCAAGCGTCCATGTTTAAAGGGAATTTAGCGACACAGCCAAACCATCTTTATTATTGAGAGTTCTGAAATACTTGAATAAGGGTGAAAGAATTATCAAAATCGGATGATAAACAAAGAAGATACGATCATTTGAAGATCCTATTAAAATGAATATGGAAGCAACCATTTTGAGAGCTAGGACACCACGGTTCTAAATGACCATATATGGAATATTTATAAATATGAAATTTACTGATTTATAGGGAAAAAATGACAGCAACTGTATGAAAAATATGTAATACTTAATGGCAATAATGCTTTATATGACCAGTAAAAAAAACACATTCATTTGCAGTGATTTTCTTCATTTTAAATGATATTTATCAATATTCCATATTTATGGTAATATGGAACAATGACGTCATAGTTCTAAAAATGGCGGCTCTCATGTTCATTTTAGAACAACGTTTAAATGTCTTCCGATTTTGATAATTCTTTCACCTTTTTCTTTGAAGTTTTTCAGAACTCTCAATAACAGAGCTTGTTTGGCTGTGTCGCTACATTCCCTTTAATCATGAACGATAAGGATAAAGTAACACGTTTGGTTTTTCGGTAATTCTTTTTTTTATTTGATTCATTCTTAAAATGTTTAAAAAATATCTAGCCAGCAAAATATTCCGTAAATGGAATAGCTTTTCTTGCATACCGGACAAGGATATCCGTCGTTTTACCGGGGCTAGATATTTCCATCTCACCCTAGGGTCGAGACAAAATTCACGTGCGCCAACATCCGGTATGCAGGAAACCATGCAAAACGGTTGTAGCTGGCGGCGTCAACGCACAAAATGTCTCTGATATGCATGGCTATTCGGGTCAGATACGGAATTCCAACCCTCGGTATAAGTGTTTTAATCGGAACCTCGGCAGAGCCTCGGTTCCGATAAAAACACGTATACCTCGGGTTGGAATTCCCTATCTTCACCGGATACCCATGAAAGATTCTTATAAGCTATCATCGACTGGCTCCGTCCCACCCCACTCACAGATGAATAGTGGCATAGGGAACCAGACTAAACGTGGGAGGAGATATGCCGTATACGGCAATCTAATACGGTTACACGTACGCACGTGGCAGATAACATGTACGTACATCAGGGTGGCGAAACCACGTGACTTTTTAATGGTTTAAAGACTAAGAATTGTATACAAAACGCTGATTTAAGTAGATGTTCGCTTCATAACTTTCTTAATATTTATAGAATTTCATTCAAATACAGTGCACATATACTCCTCAAAATAATATAAAGACCACAAAATAAAACAGTAATACTTATTTCATCTTTAATATTATATGAATTTCATTTTCATATAAAAAGTTAATACATGTGTGTAATGTAACAACTGTAAAAAATTAAAAAAGATAGCAAATTGTTCAATTACAGCACTTTAAAAAATGAACAAAATCTATTGTCCTTAAATTATTTTGAGGAGTATATCTCTCCGTGGTGAGTTATTTCCTCCGCTGCGAAACCTTATTCCAATAAGCCAAAACTTTATGAGATTAGCCCTTCCAAAGTCTTGGAAACGAAAGAAATCTATGACGGTGTACATGTTGGTATGGCTGATCTCAGAAAGTACTGAATGAACCAAATTGCCTTTTGCGGCGGATGAAATAGCTTTCATAGTAAGAGTAAGTGCGCTCTGTTTGTACACAATTCGTTAAATGTTACGAAAGATATGAAAAAAACTACCTGAATTGAACGTTTTGCTTACATTGTTTGGCGTGAAACCGATTAAAACGTCACTTGGTTTCGCCACCCTGTACATAGGGCCAATACGAACGTACGTATCACATGGGTTCGTGATACTGACATATATTTATATCGTATACTTAAGTAAAAAAGAAACGCAACACTGGAATTTGAGCTATATAATTGAAATACTGCACAAATAATGTCACGTTATATTCCAGAGAAATCCCATAACGTATCGTAAAAAAGGAGGATTGTATCTAATTATAGACAAAACTGTACTGTGGGAGACTTTTTAATCACAGTACACGTTGTAACAGGAAATTCATATATGTTGAACTTCCGCTTCGACCATTTTAGCCATTTCAGTACTGTATTTAATGTAAAGACATTGCATATTTTACATCCTAAGTTTGCCCCCACCCCACACCACCTCGCTACTTGAGCCAAACGAGTATTCTGTCAATAATGACGCTTTGAAGGGATAACATTCGGTGTGTTATGTGTTGTTTTATTTATTTATTTTCCTAAGGAACGGTATAATGTAGCCATGTACCATTCGATTAATAGCTGCATATGATATATACACTATAATACAAGTTGCGTTTCTTTCTTCTTTAGTATATATATTCATGATCAAACTATTTATAACGTAAATAGCTGTCATGTTGAGTATCGTTCTTACAAGCCACACAGATAAGCATTGCTTATGTCGTATCACAATTTATACTATATACTTTAAAGTTTATCGCAAGCAGGACAAATGAGAACTATACATATTTGGTCGACCGTGTTGGTTACACTTGACTTGCGCATGCGTTGATACAGTTTACATTTTTGTAGAACGGCCAAAATATTTACATTTTTGTAGAACAATTACAATAAAAAACACTGCATATATATGAGTGCGTAACTTCAAGACAATAATATGACTAACAAATCATATAATATTCATTCAATCTGTCTTTCTATGTATTGAGTGCTTGTTGAGAACCTTTAATTTTATGGTTTCCAAAACGTTTGGCATCATTGTTCACGAGCGATTTAACATTACATAAGAAAAGCTAGAAATTATAGGACTATGTATCAGATAACGTCCCTTGTAATATATAATAGCCGTGTAGAACACACATTTCGTAGTTTGCTGTATGTACACATGTGTAATACAACCTGGAATGACTTTGATAGGTTGAACATGAAATACATTACATGTAAGGTCCCTCTAAACGTGCCTCAAGGTCACTCACTCGGAATGTGCCCAAAGGTCCCTGTAAAGGAGGTCTGCGATGTAGGATGCAAGCTTAAAACCTTACTCCGTATATTTTTTGTAGATCCCTCTAAAATTTCCCCTAGGTCGCTCTAGAGGAACTCTGCAATGTATACTGAAAGGAAAAAAAAACGCAGGGTCCGTATTTATGTTTCGTTTTCGGCCGTACAAAGTGCAGGTAACCTGAGTTCATTATTGTCAATGTGGAAAGCAAGGCACTAAGAACTATAATATAGTTTTGTACTTGTCTGACTTGGACTTGGAAAAGTCAGACGAAATTTATTTTACTTTGAATTGAAAGTTTAACTCATATATCAAAGTTACACAACTTTATAAACGGTATTGACAATAAGTTGGATGAACATAAATACACATATAATGATGAACATAATTACACATACATGGCTAGCATAATATTCAATCAAATGACTAGGTAAGAAAAATGAAATACATTTCAAGGACGTTTGCAGACAGAGAAACAAGGCGTTGAGGTATCAGAAGGCATTTATATGTCCGCTTTTGCAAGCAACGACAGACGCACACTATGAAGGTGGGTGGTGGGGAGGTTAGGGAACAACGGTTGACAGACCTGACTCTCCCGCAGAAAATGGCGTCTGTCTTCAATACCTCCCCAGAAGGATATCCATGACAAGGGATATTGGTCCCCGAATTGCTAATTGGCCAGCTTCACAAACAGATCGTCTGCTTAGCATTGTCAGAGTACTGAGAGTACCAAACGCTCCGGCTCTCTGTCTAAACATAAATCCGTTTTCCTTATTGCAACAGAAAACCCTATTTTATGTTTCGTTTTCGGCCGTACAAAGTGCAGGTAACCTGAGTTCATTATTGTCAATGTGGAAAGCAAGGCACTAAGAACTATAGTGTAGTTTTGTACTTGTCTGACTTGGAAAAGACTTGGAAAAGTCAGACGAAATTTATTTTACTTTGAATTGAAAGTTTAACTCATATATCAAAGTTATACAACTTTATAAACGGTATTGACAATAAGTTGGATGAACATAAATACACACATAATGTCCAACCAAAGGGAACCTGCACTTGTAAGGGAAATATCGTACGTGCCTGTACAATTGCTCCTAAGGTGATATGACAATATTCATAGCTAGATCACATTTGCTAAATTGTTGATAGACTATGTGATGTCATTATATAAAACGAAATTACTAAACATGTTATAAACTAAATTAAACAATAAACCAGATGCAGTGAATACAAGGAGAATAATGCCTCCGTAATAAGTAACAATCCATTTCTAAGGGAACTGAGAGGCAGTAAATGATCACAAATTGTACATTTTCATGCAAATACTCATCAAAAACATCCACAATCCTTTGGGATTAGAATCGTGATTAACAGGGAAAACTTCAGAAAGCCCGGAAATCTGCGAGCCAGCTGCCCCAACCCTAATTGAAACCTAGCGTTATTATTTCTTTCTTTTTTATTTTGCATAGGAGGGGAGGTAGGAAGAATCTACGCTCAGACCAGAAAGGCTTCTTCTACCCCCCTGACTTTCTTTAGCATTTCCATTCCAATCTGATTCCAAACACACAAACTACCCAAACCGGTAGTAACTGCCCATCCGGATGTGTATACAATGTAATTTAAAACAAGTTGAACAACCAAAACTATTAATCGTAGTGATTAAATTGTCGGAAACGCAATAGTGATACTTGAATGTGATATGCACAATTGGCAAAAAGAAGCAGTGCGTACAAAGTTATATAGTACTACGTACTAAAAGTGTGTTGCTTTAGAATTTAGAGAGTTTAACATAACAATGCCACAGTTTGAAGGCAAAATAGCATCCAAAACATATAAAGTAGTATGGCAAAACAGCATCTTATTGAAACTAAAACATAAGAAGTATCTAAGGGGAATATACCCCATGTTCCGCTAGTAGTCGTCTCATATTTACAACGCTATATAATAAAAAACTTCAATGTTGCCAACAACTCTTAAAAAAATACAAAAAACAAAACAAGTACGAAGTAAGTATGTACATACGATAAAGAGACGAGTAAAATAATTATATACGTGATGTATATGAGAGAAACATACCCCATTTTCCCCTGCACACACCATGCCCAATAATTTGTCTGTTCAATGGTAAGTGAACTGAAGAAAGAAAGGACGTATCGAAGAAGAACATACCCCATGTTCCCTCCATTTGTCCTCGCATAGATACAAATGTAGCAACAACATTAATGCTGCTTAAAAGGACAAAGTAAGTATGTACATGATGTATATGAGAGGAACATACCCCATGTTCCTCCAGCACACACCATGTCCCATAATTTGTCAGTACCACTTGTTAGTGGTGAAAAAGGACCCCAGTTGGATTTCCAATTGTATATGCAAGTGTACGGCTCTCATGGTAAATGTGTTAATGAGATGAGGGGATTCTAATGTATTTCCTGTATGCGGTAGACTTCCATCGACCCATAGCCATGATCTTTGTTTCTGATATTCCCGACATAATGGCTTGAGTGCAAGCACCAATTCGGAAACTATGAGGTTTATAGGACATTGTTGACATTTTTGAAAACGCGAGTATTTTGCAAAAGTTATTTGAAAACGAGGCTCTAAGCAGGGGTGTGTTGTTGCTACGGACAAATAGTGGCCCGGCTTGTTTCCCTCTTATGCTCATATACTGTTTGAGGTGTTTAACAGGGCAGTACTTGCTATTTGAACTTGAAATGAAGATTTGAACAGGAATCGGGTTACTTTTAGTTTTGAAATGATGTAAAGTTATACATGCGCCACTTTTTGTAATTTGAATATCTTTATACTGTACGACTTTGTTTGACAATGCATAGCGGGAAGGAAGTAGTTCACCTAATCAAAAAAATCCATGGAAAGCGGTAAGGAAAATAGCCTGGTACATAATGCAGTCATATATGTAGAAAATGTGTGTACATGCTTTAACCAATTTGCGAAGGTCAGGTAGGAGGATAGGTAATCTTGAGTCTACTGATCTTGATCCTTTTTTGCAACCCATTATCATTCTTTGAACTAAGAAATCCCGTGTAGTGTCTCGTTTGTTTGCTAGTTTGAGCATGAAAGCAATTGCAGATAAATGACTGCAAATAGTTGATGTTGAAAAAGACATGTTGCACAGAGAGGCAATAAAAAGCAGAATTGTAGAGACCGACGCAGGGCAAACTGTCTTCCGTGGGTTTTGTTGGTTGCAAAACCCATCGAAGCGTTTAATATATCTGTTGTAAGCCTTCCTGGTCGAAAATGCTAGTGAGGAATTTATCATTTTGTGTATTAGAGAAGTACTCTCTCTGGTGTTAAGTGCAGTGGCACTGTCACGGGGTCTTCGCTTAGATACCTTGCGTGTTTCTTTGCCTCTGTTATCTGAAACCGTGATAAAAGGTCACCAATTTTATTTTGTTTTGAAGGGATATGCTTAGCGGCAAATTGGAAATTGTGAGTTAGTCCTTACAAGACAATTATTCGAAACATTTTCATGATGACAATGTATTTTGAAGTTTGTTTGCTTATGCAATGAACAATGCTCATATTGTCGCAGATAAACAGGATATTCTTATCCTTCCTATTGTGACCAAATAGATAAACAGATAAGGTTATTGGATAGAGCTCGAGGATGTTGATATGAAACTGCTTAATCTTTCCCGAGAAAGGGCCCCATGCCCAATGCTCTCTGAATATGCATGCAAACCCTTTTGACTGGGCCGCATCTGTGTGTAGACACAGAGAGTTTGAAGACAGGAAAACGTTGTCAGTGATTAATGTTTTACGATTGTAATGGTCAATGAACTCTGACCATAGCGCTAGATCGGCTCTCACTTCAGAGTTTATCTTAATGAAATGATTTGGGTTTGATCGACCACAAGTTAGATCATATAACCGTCGAAGAAAACATCGACCAGGTTTGATCACCTTACACGCAAAGTTAAGATGACCAAGTACGGACTGAATTTCTTTAAGTTTTAACTTTTTCCTGCGTTTTGTTGACGTTAGCAATGCTTTGAGTGATGCAATTTTGGCAGCTGGCAGCCTGGCGACCATCAACGAAGTGTCTATTTCTATACCGTGAACCTGGGTGCAAGTATTTGGTTTGACGGTTTTAGCATGCTTTACTGGGATCCCGATGCTATTGCAAAGGGAAAAGAATGCCTTAAGAACTGTTATGCATTTCTGCGAGTTGGGTGGCCCAACAAAGATGAAATCATCAACGATATGTGAGACATCTTTGATATTGAATTTCTTCTGTAAGATCCATTGAATTGATTTAGAAAATGATTCAAAAATCTGAACTGAACTAGAAGCACCCATGGGTAACACCCTATCGAAATAATACTGATCTTGGATCTTGAAACCTAATTTATGGTAGTCGAGAGGTGAAATTGGGATAATACGGAAAGCTTTCTTTATGTCTGCTTTTGCGATTAAACTGTTCTTTCCATGGTATTTAACCAAATCTGCTACATGGTCAAACGTTTCTAAAGATACAGTTGAGTTCTCAAAAGGGATTCCATCGTTAACTGAAATGGCTTTCGGAAATGACAGATCATGAATTACCCTGTAAGAGTCGAGATCTTTTTTAGGTACAACGCCTAATGGACTGATTCTAAAGTTTGGGAGCGGAGGTACTTTGTATGGACCCATAACCCGTCCCAGCTTGATTTCCAGAGCAATTTTATCTTTTAAGAAGGAGATAGGATCAGTGACAGAAGCATGATTACGAGACTGGAGATGTTCAATAGGACCAACTACGCCTAATGAAAACCCATAAGTAAACCCATTGATCAAGTATTTTCTCTTTGTGTGAGGGTAGCCATTCAAACACTGTTTAAGTATGTGGGTTTTTATTGGAGTTGGAAGTTTGAGGTGTGTGATGTTTGGTTGCAATGCTAGGTTTGAAACTGGTTTGGGGTATTGGGTATTGGCTTGCAGTGTTCTGTCGGTAACCGAAGCGGTGGTAGTTGTTTGGTTTTGTTTTGGACCGTGAACAGTTGATACCGGCATGATTACTGTCACAGAGGGAGCATTTGTGAAAGTGTGGGCATTGTCGTTTTCTACAATTCCCTGTTCGTTGGAATCCCCAACAGTAGCCGTCTTTGTAAAGTAAGGCATAAATGTCGCAGTTTGGTTTAATGATGTTGTCGGCTTGGCGGGAGTTTTGAAAAGGTGTTTGTGCATTGTTCCGAAAGGAATGTGACTTTGTTGACATTAGGGATGTGAACAAGTATACTTCGGTATGTAATTTTGCCCATGGCACGTCCTGTTTAGCTCTCAAGGACCGGAACTTAATATCGTATTGGTACCAATTTGTCAATTTGGTTGACAGTGTTTGGATCAGAGTCATGTATTGGAACATCTGTGGGGCTTCAGTTGGATATTTCTTGGAGTAAATTGCGGCTTAGAGTTGGAAAGCACGCGACCAAGAAAGGACGTTATCGATATTCTTCTGAGGAGCCCTTTTGACCGACCGAATTGTATGGTGATGTGTTTGGGTTGTTTGTGTCTCTATGTCAGAAGAGGCGCCGTAGTAGAGCTTAGCCAAATCAACGTATTCTTTCCCCCAGATCTTTGTTTTTTGTTTTTGCGAGATGTTGGGATTACTGACCTCATTAAATATATTGAGGTCTATGTCCCCAGCATCATCATCATCTGAATCACTTGGTGTGATCAGATGTTGCGGTGAATCGTCACCTTTGTTAGAGGTGTCGGAGTCTGATTCCTCGTCACCATTTTCGCTGTCACTGGGGTCTTCAGTGGAAGCACTGTCCTCATCGTCACTGGCATTCTCATCTGAATGTATTTCACTGCACTGACCCTCCGCCAGTGTGTAACGTATGTCGTCATCCGACGATGATGTGTCAGAGGACGAGGGTTGCATTGTGTCCTCAATTCGCCTCTTTTTGGCGGGTCCCTTTCCTTTGTCAGACAGTTCAGCGCGTCTTTTATGTGCGCTCTTTTTGGAAGTGTTCTGTGATGGGACGATATCCAAAGAGGAAGTGTTCTGAGATGGGACGATATCCAGAGATGACATGAGTGATTCCCGCAGCTCTGGGTCATCCGCAATCCTTCTTGCCAGAAGGCGACCAAGCTTGTCGGACTGTGTTTCTTTCCGAGGTATGCTGAAAAACAGTATTGTACTCAACAGGAAATATAATCAACTACGAATTTCCCGGTTAAGGATTGGTGTAGCCAAATTCAATTTGAAAAGTATAGAACTAATAATTGAGTCCTAGTTCAAAATATAGGTATAAACGCGTGGCATCAAAACTAAGGCATTACAACCGGATAAAGTGCCGAGCAATAGTCAATGCCTGTATGAAATTAAATTATATGTACTTAATATGTTATACTACCTGTGTAGAACAATTACAATAGGTACATTGTTATTTGATATTACAGTACTGATCACTGTAAATGTAGACACAATCACGTTATTTGGTACATAAATGTACGGTGTCTGGAACGTTGACGTAATGTCTTCTTTTTTATGTTTTGGTATTGACGACTTCAACCAGTACACCGAAGTATGACGTGCACACAGTGACTATCCAATACATTACCTGGATAGGTGACCTGGTTCACTGTCCCACTTCCGAAAGCGATGTTACAGTGGACACTGTCCTATTTCATAAATACAATTCATAGTGAGCATAACGTCCAACATGTAAGGTACTATTCAAGGGAGGCATACTGTCCTACTTCTACGATAATACTCACGGCAGAAACAGCCCTAATCCTAAGGAGCATGTAAAGCTGGCGCACTGTCCTGTATAGAAGATACTATTTAAAGGGGCTCACTGTCCCATGTATATAGTACTTTGGAAGAGGGCACACTGTCCCAGGTATATGGTACTTTTGTCAAATGGCACACTGTCCCATGTATATGGTACTTTTTAAAGAGGCACACTGTCCATGTATAAGGCAGTTTGTAAAGAGGGCACACTGTCCCATGTATATGGTACTTTTTAAAGATGGCACACTGTCCAATGTATATGGTACTTTTTAAAGAGGGCACACTGTCCCATGTATATACATATGGTACGATTTAAAGTGAGCACACTGTCTCACTAATGATATCTGATACAATGATATGAGGAACAGTTGTAATTGTTCCAACCGTAATCTACAATGATATTAGAAGTAATATATCCGACACACTGCTCCAAACAGAGATCACTGTCTTGAAAAGGGATGCTATCACAAGAACGCACAAGCGCTATAATGCATATTTGACGATTGTTATGATCACTGTCTTGAAATAAAGTAATATGTTAAGCATTGTGAAGGAGGAACAAGCGCCATAATGCATATTGGATGATTGATATGTAAATGTATAGTAATATGTATATGCAACTATGTTGGCGCATATTGGGCAATATATATGATGTAAGTAACTAAACACTGACCTGAGTGGATATGGTATGTATATACCAATGACCTGGACGTCAGCGTAACACACAAATCTCAGGCACTGTATAGTGTACTGCACCGGGTGAACTACTGTGTGACTATATCTCAAAAACAAAATAAAAGAAGAAATTATAGAGAAGCATATAATTAGTCATAAGTAAATGGTTAGGACATTATGATGTACATATATAGACAATTATATATTCATTACACATATACCGATCAATGAAAATATCGTGGGAAACGCGTTAATGCGAAATACATAATTCTGAGATAACACTTCACTTATTAGTTAGAAGTGGATAATTGTAATCGTTTTTCCGCAAAAAGGATGGCTCCCCTGACTGATCTGAAATAGTGACGCATGCCAGTAGGTTCCTTGACGTGTACACCATCAAAATGAATAAATTCTGCGAAGAAACGAGAAGAGAAATTTCTCCCAGAGTGAAACCAGAAATGTATACAATTCTGGTTTGCAGAGCTTCTTGTAACAGCGAATTTGTCAAGGCAACACGATCGTTATACAATCTGTCACATCTGCAGCGTGGAAGGATTTCCGAAATTAAAACAATTCCCGCTCCCTCTTCAATGCATTTCTTCGCAAAGGAGCGCAGATAGATGTCACTAATGTCTCTGGAGATACAACCGGGCTACAGAGGTCATTGCTACCTATATCTAAAAAAACTATTTTGGAATGAAAGACCGATATACTATCAAGTTTATTCCACACGCTCTTAGGCAGATGTTGGTCTCAGATCACAGCACCCCCAATTCCCAGCCAGTGTACCTTTAACCCATCATTCAAATTAAGATTTTGTAACCCCAGTGGTGTAGTCCAATAAGATAAACGTCGAATGAAAGAATGCCCTATTAATAACACATTCATGTTCAATTAGTCATGCATACACACTGGGTCAGATGGCTAACACAGTGCGAACTGCTGTGCTATAATTAGCCGCGGTAAGCCGCTGTCTGAGATAAATCTAAAATTAGACCAATTGTGAAAAATTGTTTACAATGTGCTAATAAGTCTGCGGAAAGTGTAGATGTGATCAAAAGGTATACTAGTATCCCCAATTAGAACCAATTAATTCAGACGCCCTAATTTGTACCTTAGTGTTACCACACTGTTTTAATATATATACTGCTAATATTGTATATGTAAACGTTCTTCTGTCTGGCGAACACAAGCTCGTATACGTCGCATAAATACTCGATAAATCGATTAGTTTATGTAGCACCAGTTAATACCTTCAATCGAACACGATGTAAGGCGTAATATGCAACTAGTTGAAGAATGAAATAGATGAACAATAATGCAATATAGAGTAAAAAGCAGGAAGAAAAACGGTTGTCCCGCAGAAAATGGCGTCTGTCTTCAATACCTCCCCAGAGGGATATCCATGACAAGGGATATTG
>JAWPHD010016336.1:0-50426 GCA_037043455.1 Cyrtodaria siliqua
CATCTTCAACTAAAGGGTTGTATTCTAAGAATGTGGTGTACACTGCGGTTAAAACTGCGCTAGCCCAATAAAAACAGATGACCTTCTCTGTCGCTATGTTACAATGAAAATTATTCAAATATGGTGATGATTTAGTTGATGAAGATTTGTTTGTTTGGTGTTTAACGTCATTTGTCAGAACGTTTTAGGCTATGTATGACGGTCGATGTGTTTGTGGTCGAGGCAGATCACCCACTTATTCCTGGGTAGAACAGGACTGTTTACCTCCGCCATCTGTAAGAATCGACACTATCTCACTTACAAGTTGATGAAGAGGAGGGGAGGAGTAGGCATAGTGATAAGCCTGGTTATGAATGCCTCTACAGCGTCGATGTCGGTGGATTGGGTTGGAAGAAGATTCCTGATTGTCCGTGGGTAAAAGAGTATTTGTATATATCCTTTTGGACAGTAGGTTGATATAGTCGCCGCGGACCTCTGATTTGCTTGTTGTTTAGCATTCCTAGGTTTGTGTTTACATCCACTAGTCGATATGGGATCTTAAACAGCATAGTTAGTCTGTTGCTGTACCTTCTGTATTGTAGAGATTCCAACTTCAGGTCCTGTACCATCTGTGTTACACAACCTGGGGGTACGATAAGTATAGTTACTGTGTACAAACCGGGCAGCTCTTCGCTGGACTTGTTCTATGTTTATATATCAGTTGTCTTATGGGGATCTAGTGTAGGTGGTAAAACTGTAGTATATGCGGCAGACTTCACTGGTGTGGTACACCCACATAGGTTACCTCTTACGGACCCCATGGTCTATTGACCTTGGCTACTGTAGATTTGACATGGTGCTTCCTTGTGAGGTCTTCGTTAGAAGTTACTGTCGACTACTTCAAGTGTGTGGCCATGTAGTTGATAGGAAGTGTTGATCAGCTGGCATTTGTTTGTTGCGACTATGATAACAGTACATTTAGCTGGGTGAAATAATTTTTTTATTTGCCAATCTTCTTTTCATTTCTCAAGAGCTGATAGTTTTTTTCTGAAGTAGTAGCAATACTCTGGGTGCCGATCCTTATATGTAAGTGTCTACAAATATTGTTATCTTATATGTTATGCTATATTATAATATCAAGTAATATTATTTAAGTAAGATAATATGTACTGGGTATTCTTAACTGTATTTTATTATCCTAAACCTTAATTGCCAAATTTATTAAACCATAAATGAGCTGGACATATATAAGGCTTGCATGCATATTGCAACTCGACATACATGAACTTGATGCCAACTTGCTGGATAAGATTGACCGCTGTGAACCCAGCTTCATGGATATAATCTTCCTGACCTTTTAACAATTTAGTCGTCTGTGTCTTAATGCAATAAGTCTGCTTGAGCCCATACAGCCTGTTGATGCAGTGGATAACACTTGCGTCTTGAAATCTAGAGGACCCTGGCTCAAGCCTCACCGGCGACAGTAAATTTCGTCGGTTTGTTCTTGAGCAAGACATTTGCCATATGCCTCATCGTCTGATGGGGACGTAAACCGGCAGGCTCGTGTATGGCATTTTTTTCTCCGGGCAGGCTCGTGTATCGCATTTTTTTCTCCGATCACGTTAAAGAAACATATGACTCTTTTCGTTAGTAGAAATAGGCAGGTTCCTAGATTCCTATGTATCCTTTCCAACTCTCTCTCTGGGGTGGTTCTAAATAACCTTATATTTGTTGATGAACAATTAAACAACATTCAATTCTGTTTCTTTAAAAGTGCATACTGAAAAGTCTCACCCATAAAATAACGGGTAAAACTATGCATTTTCACAAAATATTTTGGAAAAAATACTCATAATGAGATCAATGATGACCAATTTAAGGCAATACAACTCTTTGTCATTGCTGGCATTGTTACCCCTTCATTAGCAATAAACTTTCTTTTTTAGATACCTGTCATTCAAGTTACACTTGCGTGCGCAAATAAATAGTTAATGCTAGGTTAATTCCTTACTATAAATCAAGTATGAAGGAAATCACAACCTATATTAAGATACACATCTTAATCAGGTGCTCTTGTAAAAACTGCACCTATACTAACGAATAGTTGCCATAATAAGTGGTTAGTTAGTACAGTGGTCTGGCTATTCCTTTAAACCTTTCTTCGTCGATTCTATTTTGAATATTGACACAAAAATGGTTCATGCAAATGTATAATAGTTTTACATTTCATATACAAAATTCTTTATTGTGATTTATGTGGGTGGGGTTATTCAGGTGTTAAAATCCTTAAAATATACACATATTTGGTATTAAAAAGCTTTGAAATAGACATCTAATAAGATTTTGTGTTGCAATTAATATAATTACTTTTAATTCATGTCTTTATATAATATACATAATCCAAATGTTTAATCATAAGAAGTATTGAAATACACTTAAACAAAATAATAAATTACAAGTGTAAAACGCACCTGTTAAGTTCCTTGGTGGGGCTGTTTGTGTCGTTTGTGCAATATATGTCTCCATCAGAATATTTTAATAATTTTGATGTTGCAGTTAGGTACTGTGAGGAAGCTTATACTTCCAGTTCGGCGTGTATCACTGAACACATATATGCAATGCCATAAACGATTGAACGTTGCATACTACATATTTCCTGAATCTAAACCAACAATCCCTACTTCATATAATAATATCATTTAGCATTACGTGGTCCGAGTATTAACTTTCATACCCCATCCAACCCCTTCTCCAAAAAGCGAAAACGGGGTTGGGTGGGGTATGAAATAAAACCTTAATTTCGGCTTAAAATGATTGCATATTGCAAAATTTAAACATTTGATAAGTCATTTTAAACAAGTTATCGCATTTTATTCAGTAAAAAAAATGTTTAACATGTTTGATTGTCGAAATATCAGTTATAAAATCCTGCTAATATAAGCTTTCTCCTCACTTATTGGAATTAAGGCGGGACCACGTAATGATCAGCAGAGAAAGGATGTAAATTAGTGATTCTTATAAGTATAATGTAAACAATATTGATTAAACTAAATGAATAAACAATGTGTCAATAGTGGGTGGGGTAAATTGACTTACAATTTGAAGCAAAATGGAGATTTTATACAGAATTCAATGATAAACAGAGCTTATTTGCTCTTTATATAACTTAAATGAACTGCAAACTTAATTGCATTGTTTAAAAATACCTCAATATTTATTTACACAAGCATGACATGCAAAATGAACATCAAGCAATTAGATGAAAGCGCTACAATGATAGTCTTCTATTAATGTTCGACTTTTTTTTTATATAAGCTACCTGTTGCAGTTTGCTATGTAATCTTCAAACATTGTTCTTGTCAAAAAATGATGGTAGAATTGTCCCTTGAGTTGGTAACGATATCGAACAAATTGGGTCTGGCTCAAGGCCTAATTTGTGCATTTATCATTTTAATGGTGTTTTTGGTTATTAGACCTTTGGGCAAGGGTAAAAATTATATTTTAAAATTAACCTGACGATTCTTCACTTAAAATGTACAGTATTACCAAGACAACTATAATATCATCCCATTGGAGCAAAAAGATACCATCTGACAATGCCGAAATTGTTTCATGCAAAAAGGAACCAAGTACAAAAATGGCAAAAATCATCTTTAAAAAGAAAGATTAATGAAATAAACATTTACTATCATATTCTTAATAGTATTTTCCCCAGTTGTGCAAAGTTGCACCCTTTAAATAGCAGTGTGTGACTTTTCGCAACAATCCCAAACTTCAGTTGCGTTTTTCTCAAAACTATGAATATGTCACTTGGTACCTTTTTGCACCAATGGGACGGTATATATATACATACCTTACATGTTTTGAGAATCTTTAACTCTATATTAACCAGACAGATAAAAAAACCAAAACTGGAGCGTCAGATTAAGAGTACTCATAATTCATTTTACGCATATGTAATCACGAGTATTTTAAAAACCCTTGAATGAATCTATACTTTTAATCGGCAAATATACCTCAATATGTGACCTGAACACCTGGATAGTTTTGGTAAACGGTTGTGTAGTGTACTTTTGCCGTTATTGGCGGGTTAGTTTCTTAAATACTGTCACAGGATGACCCTAGTGGTTGGGGCTAACTCAGGAAAGAATCAATGACGGTGAATGCATTTACATAAGTTTAATGCAACTTTTAAAATATGTTAAATATATATACAATTATCTAAAAAAAAAGAAAAAGCGAATACACAAATGAACTATGAAAAGAATGTTCTCATGAACGTTTAAGACGTTCTTAGTATTGTAACAAATACTGAATGAATACGACACTAAAGTGTTGTTAAAGTTATAACAATGTTGATCTATGATCTTGCGCGATAACTGTGATGCGCGACAGCTCATGAAGACGATGATGCGCGAATCCAATGAGTGATTGTCATCAAATGCCTTCTATAAGGGTTGATGACGCGATGTATGATGATTAACCTCCACTGAGGTTGTGGATGATGTTCCTCCAGTGAGGACTGATAACGGGCCCACCTCGCGTCCCGGGGGTTGTCGCTACTAGAACCTGGCCATGCTGCGCAGGTACGGGGACCGTCTCCACCGCTCTTAACGTTATGTGTGGAAGCTTAGCTCCACTCCGGAAGGCTTATATCCAACCCTGGATGGCTTATATCCAAACCTGGATGGCTTAGGCTGTAATTATACATACGTTTTAGATGTCGGTTGACACACATAACAATCTTGCATATTTATCATTACCCAAACAAACCATTATTCAATAAATATATGTAAGCTGTACTAATGATGAGTAGCAATGTATACATATTCTACAACGCCATGTATACGCCATGTGCATCGCTGTTAATCAATGCCCCTAATACATGTAATATATCAAATCACTCGTATATTACACTCACTGAGATATGCATGCACACATGTATGTCAACTAATGCCCACATTATACGACGCTATGCATACGCGTCGAACATTTATACTAGTCACTCATCTCATTGTTAACTAATGTTAACAATCGTGTATTACAATCACTGAGTTATACGCCAACGTTAACTAATGCCCCTATTATCACCTGTTATCAAACTAATATTGTTTTACAATTAATGATCAATTACAATAATTACATCTAATAAAGTAACTTCAAAATCATATGCTAGTCTAAAGTTAATGTTTGAGAAACATCAAAGCTAACCGGATGTCGTAACCGCCAACCAAGATGGCGCCGCCCACTGAATACAAATGTACGATAAAAGTTTAATAAAATAAATACTGACCACATATTGCCTGTGAATTTCGCCGTCCAACTTCTGTTCCAAACAAAGCAACTATCAAGCAATCCCGGCCAGAACTAGGAGACCATGGATTTTATAGAAACGTTACGCCCAAACCATTATTTCCCCCGTTCAGTCCGTGACATACGTGGCTTAATTCGCAGTATTAAAATCTACACAAGAGGCCCCTTACACAATTTTGCCGTTTAAGGAAGATATACCTATACGTTTACATGCATTAGCACAAAACTAAACTTATTACACGGCCTCTCTGGCGGCCACTTAAAATGTGCACGCTTTTACGTGTTACATGAATATATCATGGATATTGTGAATTTGTTTCAACTCAACAATAGATTAGGGTGTAACTAACAACTTACAAGAGCTATGTACGACCAATACGCTCTACCCGTGACATTTTGTGTCAAATACCATGATCTTTGTAATTATGTCACTATCTTTCTGTCGCACGCTCTACTACAGTCTGCGAACGCTCTAGCTACAGCATGCCAACGCTCTACTAGAATACTTCGGGGCATAACAAGAAAAAGATATGTCTCCTCTGAGATTTGAACCCATGACCCCTGGGGTTTCCAATGTACAATACCCAATATTTAAAAGATATACATAATTCGGAATTCGGAATTTAGAATTCGGAATTCGGAATTATAAAGTGAAATAAAAGTTAGTCAAATGGGCCGTCGTAGATACGTGTACAGTTATACTGTTATGCTAAGTTAATACATCATGGTGGACATGAAAGAACTTACTGAATTATATTTCAATATAGGTTTATATAAAGACATATTGAGTGTTCTTTCATTTGACCACAATGCCATTATCAGTTTACGGTTACTAGAGCGAGCGTGCGAACGCTCTAGCTAGAGCGTGCGAACGCTCTACTACAGCGTCCGCACGCTCTACTATTTTTTCTGCATGTCACCTGCGGGGCTCCGTAGTTTACCTCAAAATGCCACTTCAAAATAGTTTTCTAGATTTTATCAAATAACTTAATTTTTAAAAGCAATTCTGACCAAATAGACATGAATATAAGGTTGAACAGCGGGTATTTAGTGATTTAATGCAATTTTAAAACATACACCATCGAATTTACAAATATCCCAATATTTCTTCCCATCTAAGTTTGAAGCAAATTTTAGGGTATGTTTCGAAATTTGTGTAGTGTGAGATTGGTTGTTGTTATAAATTATTGAGAAACAACTGCTGTATCAATTAAACATCGAAGAACATGTTAAATTTTGAATATCTCATTTGTGGGTAAAATCAAGTGTTTTCAGAAATTTCAAATGACAAATTTTGAAATTTTGATTTGTGTTGTAAAATGATGTCCAATCTACCAGAAACATTATTTTGTAAATTATTTTGGTTTAAGATTAATATTAAAATAAATACAGGGTTTTGAATTGCCTTCTAGTTAAAATAAAGATTGTATGGTCCTTAACTTATTTTGAGGAGTATATAACGGCGAGCGATGATATCATAAGCAAATGTTCGTTATTTAGTCGTACTGACAGATGGATTGTGCCTCAGTACTGGAAATGAATCGTTATATAGTCATACCGACAGATTGATTGTCCTGGAAGTGAAGAATAAAGTGTGTATACGCATTTGGAAGAATAACAATGACACTGCTTTAAACAAAACGTAAAAAGTGTAGGCAGCATAACGTAATAACAAGGAAGAAGACTTAGGTGATAGTACGGAAGGAGTCGAGTTCGCGTAAGGTAGAATAATACTGATGTGATGGTACAGCAGTGATATTAGAGAATAAGAATGAAAAGGAACAAGAAAGTTGAAAATTCCACGAAAAACAGGTTTTCCATAAGCTACCCACAACGTTTCGTTGCAATATATAGTTCCGTATAAGCTATATACACACCAAGTTTAGCTTCAATATCTCACTCCTCACTCAAGTAATTGCCCTGAGTTTTTATTTTATTTTTAGTAACAGCAACCTTGACCTTGACCAAATGACCTCAAATGCAATCAGCGCATCCGTGGTCGAGGGGTTAACGACGTTGCGGTGTAAACTTTCTCCGCTGCGGGTTCGAATCTCACTGGGAGCTCAACTTATGTGATTCTTACGGATGGCGGGAGGTATACCAAAATCAACCGTCATGTATAGCCCAATATGTGCTAAAAACGGCAAGGTTTGTTTCTCATTCCTAAATAAATTGTAATGGAGCAGAAACATGTTTCTGTTTTAGTAACAGTGTCCTAAAAGGTAATCCAACGCTCTATTCCACATAAGCTACCTATACAGCAAGATTCGTTCCAATATAATATTCCTTACTAACGTTATTAAGCGGAAACATTGTTTTCTATTTTAGTAACAGTGACATCAAATGCAATTCTAAACTTTCATTCTAGCAACTACCAACACAGAAAGTTTTTGAACAGATACCATGAAATGGTTAAAATAATGAGAAGTAATGAAGATTAACAAGAGGGGTGACACCAAGTCACACGTATACAATGAATAAACATCGTGAAATAAAACAGAGAAGGAAGACAAAGGTGACAGAAAGTATAGCTTGGACAGATAGGGAAAGAACAAATGCATTTTCAAAATAATAAGTTTAATAACAAGAAAATCGTTCGGTACATTGTGAGAGTAGAGCAGAAGGAAGAATTCAAATGAAAAATACAGAGATAACGTTATAGTAAGGAATGATGTAAGGAATAGAAAGGTGAACGTAAGGCATTATTAGAAGTTGAATTCAGAGATTATAAGACTAGGGAAATGTTAGTAAGAATGGATCCAATATTAAAAAGATTAGCCGCATATGTTTCGAAGAAGTAATAGTACCATGTTATATAAAAGTAAGGAATAGGAAATCGAGGAGATCGACCATATCCACATGAGATCGGTCATCAAAAGGTTGATCAGCCATTTGGTAATCTTTTTTTCTTTTTTTTTTTATATAAGATATTTTATTCAAACCTAAGACATAACGCACAACAGTTCACATCCAAATCGTACATACATATAAACATGTATATGAAATACGCACAATATTTTACAACTAATGACAATTTTTATAATTTTATAGGTGAGTTTCAAGATCATCTCGAGGGGTCAGCGCAAAACTATTGTAATTACATATGAATAAAGAAGGAGATACAATAGTTTTGCGCTGAACCCTCGAATTATTCTGTATATGTTACTAGTTAAACGTATTTGACAACTATTAAGTATATAAGTGTTTAATATATATTTTAAAATTAATAGTTCTTAGTACTGATCAGTACACATTTATATCTGTGGACAAATATGGAGAAAAGGGATATTTATTTATAAAACATGTCGTCTCTTCTTTTAAAACTGTTACTAACGAAAACTGACAGTTTCTTTAATAAACTCTTGTTTTCTGCAAATGTTGGTATGTTTGGCCGTTTCCAAAAATATTTGTTAACATTCTTTTCTAATACCATGATATAGTGAACACTGCAATACAAAGTCAAATTCGTCTTCTAGTATATTACAAAGATGGGCATACTTTCGACATAATGTTATTATCTTTTGCGTCATCAGAGTGAGCGCTACAAAATGTCTACTAGTACAACTATTTTTTTTTTTTTTTCATATATCTTTATTTATTTACAATTAAGAACCAGATGATGTAAACAGTCATCTGGACGGCACTCGTAAACAGAAGAGATAACTGGAATAATTAAAAAAAAATGCTCACTATGAAAAAAACAAACACTATCACTGTTCATGTCCAATATATATCACACACAGTACTTTCATGTCCGTTGAAAAACCGATTTAACACTGGTGATTTCTTATGTCCAGGGGAGAAGAGTTTGTATGTTATTTAAAAAAAAGTGAGCATGAATTATTAATACTGTACTTAGAGTAACACTTAACAAATGCAATTGAAAAATCGTAAGCGAGTGCCGTTTACAAAACATGTAAGTACAAGTTGTTGAGAAACTATATTTTACGAAAGACTTGTCCCATATGCATGCGACTTACAATTTAATAAAAAATATCACTGGCAACTATATACCTCAGTGCGTTCCCCCGCGAGGTAAGGTCGGGAACCACCTGACATCCCGGGAAAAGGCACCAGCGTGAAAGATACAAGTGTTGTAAAGCTAAATAAAACGCATGTAAGTGACAAAATGAATGAAAAACACATTTTTTGAAAAACTAGTTCTCAACATAAACATGGTTACATTTATTTCATCCTCCATCAAAGTACTTGAGCAACAAAAACATATCTGAAACGAGAAGAAGACTTTAATATTGCGTTTAAACAAAATATCATGAGTAATAATGGTTAATGAAACAGTGTGATGAAAAAGACTTTGATAAACGAGTATGACTGTAATGACAAATTGTGTATGTAAATTACGAAACGATAGGAACTGGTGAGAAATATGTATTAATGTCAAGACAAGGGTCAAACGAGAATTCGTTGTTTGTGAAATCTAACGTGCCAAAGCCATTATCACACCAAAAATGTCCAAACTCAAGAGAATTCATTCGCGAAAAATCAGCATACATTCTGTACTTAATTTTATTTAAAAATATATGGACAAAAGAGTATTGTGTATACTGTTTATTTTCATGCTTCGTCAAATTTCTGCATGTCCAAATAACATGTCTTGATTCTGTTAAATCAAGGCAATATCATGAATATCTTTATCTAATTTTGGTAAATATAAAAAGCGAAAAACTCTTTCACTAAGAATAAAACTACATTTACTTATAAACTGCAGTAATTTCAAAACAACCCTATTTAAAGGTTGAACCATTTTACATTCTATAAACAAGTGGCTTACGGTTTCTATTGATTCACAAAATGTACAGCATTTATTAACTTTAAGATGAAGTCTATAGGCCAAGTAATAGTTTACATATAATACATCATGACAGATTCTCCAGGAAGTATTTCTTACATCTGGATCAACACAAGGTGAGTATATATTCTTAAAAACTTGTTTGAAATCAATGGTTGGGAAATTCCGAACAACCTTTAGTGTGGTGTGTTCAATATTTAACAATGCATTATAAAAATCTTTAGTTGTAGCCTTTTTGAACGAAAAATCCGGATAATGCTTCATGAGTTTATTATAAACACCTAAACACTTTTTATAAAATGGTGGAACAAATTCACTATGAGGAATTAAATTACTGGCAAATAAAGGATTTTGCTTTCTCAAATTAAATCCAATCCAATATTTTGCTAAATATGTCCAGCTTGCATTATGACTATTAATAAGTTTCTGTAAATGGGATAAGTACAGTGCCTGGCACTTAATATCAACATTTGGTACATTAAGGCCTCCTTCCTTAAAAGGTAAGTATAATGTTTTCCTATTTACGGGCTCTAAAGTAGACCCCCAAATGTATCTAAAGGCTGCTCTTTGAAACATGTTAATATAGTGACTTGGCATATTGCTAGCCGCCGTGTAATATAATATTTGACTTAAAGCTAGAGAATGTAGAACAGTAGACTTGCCTTTAAAAGACAGTTTTCTAGACTTCCAAAGATTAAGTGTATTATGAAATTTCGAAAAAAGTTTTGACCAAACTTGATCTGGATCAACATTGTAACCATAATAATAGCCTAAAAGTTTAGTGCTATTAATCCATGAAATTCCAAAGGGATGATCGGACCGATTTTTCCATTTTCCTTAATACATTCCATTAGACTTCCTATAATTAATTCGGGATCCAGATATCTTCTGAAACAAATATATATAATCAAAATATTTTTTCATTGATATTTCAGAAGTCAAAATACCAGTGTTATCATCCGCGTACATAGACATTTTCACTTCAAAATCAGATCCAGGTAGCTTTATACCTTTAATAGAGGGGTCATCTTGAACTTTTTTAGCGAAAGGTTCGAAACATATTACGTACAAAAGGGGAGACAAGGAACAACCTTGCCTCACGCCTCTTTGTATATCGAAAGTATCAGAAATATGATTATTGACTATCACAGACGACTTGACATTGTTATATAAAACTTTTATCCAAAGAATAAATTCTTCATCAAAACCAAAAGCTTTTAAGGTGTCATATAAATATGACCAAGAGAGTTTATCAAAAGCTTTTTCTTGGTCCATGGAAATAAAAACTGCTGTTAAGTTTTTTTGTTCAATGTAATCAAAGACGTTACGAAGTAGATGAGAATTATCAAAAATAGTCCTTCCTTTAATGGAACAAGTTTGACTGATGCCAATGATTTTAGATAATACACTGCCTAAACGTTTACATTTAACTTTGGAGAGTACCTTCCTATCTACATTCAATAAGGAAATTGGCCTATAAAACTTCATATCAGATGCATTTGATGTATCTTTGCATATTAAAGTAATATATGATAACTTCTGGGACTCTGACATTTCCCCAAAATCATAAACAAGTTGAAAAATTGATTCTAAAATATCACCAAAGATATGAAAAAATTTCAAGTAAAAACATCTTGTTAAACCGTCACTTCCTGGTGATTTATTTGGTAACATGTCCTTAAGGCTATGCAAAATTTCATCTTTTGAAATACTACGTTTTAATAAAATATTATCTATTCCACTTATCTGTGGTAAATTTGAAAGAAAAGTATCATTACGAGTTTTATCAACATCTTCTTCTGTATATAATTGCTTGTAGAAATCTCTAAAACAAGTTAAAATATTTTTTGAATCCTGAAAATTCACATCATTATGTTTAATATTCGTTATGGTTTTATTTAAACTCTTAGTTTTTTCTCTGTGAAAGAAATAACTTGTAGGATTCTCTTTTGAAGTTAAGATATTTGCTTTGCTTCTAATGATTGACCCAGCTTGTAACTTATTTTCAATAACTTTTATTCTTGACTTAATTTGCTCTTTTAAATATAATGTATTTTCCTGAACTAAGTTTAAGTTCTGATAATCTTTTTTAAGTTTTTTGTATTCCCCATGTGATTCTTTGTTTTTATCTTTACTGTAATCAATACAAAATTCTTTAATTTTAATTTTCATTGCATCCCACCATTCTAAGGTGATAGTATCTGTCCTACTAATAATATCCCAATAATATTCAAAAGTATTTAAAAAATCTTTATCTTCAAGTAATGTATCATTAAACTTCCAATAAGACTTTCCAAAAGACAAACCTTTATTAACGTTAATTTTTAAAGTAACAAAATCATGATCAGAATGTGAACACGGTAAGATCTCAGAATTAACTACAGCATCTTTAAGTGTGTTTGGAATGTAAAATCTATCCAATCTACAGCCTATATAGGAATACTTACTGTTATCTGAACTATTTTTTCTAGCCCATGTTACGGCCTTTTTGGTAGGATATAAATATCTAAAAGCATCAACTAATTTATGCTTATCTATTATAGTATTAAATATTTTTGATCCGTCAATACCTCTATTTAAATTTCCTCCTATTTTGTCTAATCTAGTGTTCATAACAAAATTAAAGTCCCCATTTAAAATCAAATTTTTAGCAGTAACTAAATGTGGAACTAAATCGTTAAGAAATGAATTTCTCTCCTGTGGGTCAGTAGGAGAATAAATATTTACAATTCTATAATTAATAAACTCATTTACCGAACAATCTACATGTACAAGTCGACCATCAAAGTCCGTATGAAAATTAGTAACTTTTATACTTTTATTACACATCATAATAACAGTGCCTCTCGAGTCCGAAGAGGCATAACTCCAATAACACTGTTTTTGTAAATGAAAAAACGATTCAATCTTCTGTGATAGAAAAAAATTATCAATATGAGTCTCCTGAATACACAATATATCAACTGAATTTTGTTTTATATATGACTTTAGAAAGTCTTGTTTTCTCCTCAATCGAAAACCGTTTATATTTATACTATATATATTTAACTCCATGGTAAGAAATGCAATTCAAGTTAGAAAAACAAACGCATACAATACACTAAACGCTAAAATCCCATTTGTAAACAAAAGAAATAATTCTCGACCGTCGCTGTGGCTTACGCATGGGTGGTTTTCCAACGATATAGATCTACTATCACTATTCGCGACAACTTTATTTCTTGGAAAAGAAAACATTAAATTCTTTTTACGGCTAAAATATA
The DNA here is from genome assembly GCA_037043455.1 of Cyrtodaria siliqua. Classification (NCBI taxonomy): domain Eukaryota; kingdom Metazoa; phylum Mollusca; class Bivalvia; order Adapedonta; family Hiatellidae; genus Cyrtodaria; species Cyrtodaria siliqua. Next base: position 13,366 of record JAWPHD010016336.1, read on the forward strand.
CATTTAAATAATTTATCGATAAGGCATTAGGGTAGTATTTCAACAAAACGACGCGATTTAAAAGTGCACGCGTACGGAGTGTGTACTGGGTAATGTGTAGACTAGTACCATGTATGGCACAATGAACAAAGGAACGTGTAGTACGATACAAGCTACACATTGTGTACATTTCTACGCACAGTTTATACGAGTGGAATGAGTAGGCGATATGATATGTAAACAATGACATAATAACATATGACAATATAAGCCAGGCAATTAAACAAGTTGCCTTATACACCGAATCATAATTCAAGCTCAGTGTCCATTTAAGAGTAAGCAGTCGTTTATTCATCATTTGTGTATTAGTATTTAAATCGGTAATCAAAAAACAAAATCCATTAAAACAGTCCGGGTCAATAAAAAAAAGTAAGTAATGAGCAGTTTAAAACTCCTTACTCATACCCTCCCATGTCTTGCGGAGTCCAGTCAAACCCTCATCACCTGTCGACCCGAAAAGGAAGTCGTAGGGGTTGGAGGTTGAGGCTGGGCTGCCAGGGCTATGGGGAAAATACTTCTTAACCTTATTTTTTGGAATGTACTCCCTAAAAGAATCCTTATTACCTTCTGTGTACTCATCTGCACCTCTCTTCTCCCCTTTATCTCCCGTTTCCATAATATCTGCCTCTAGATCCGGTGTAACTGGGGCCAAAGGCGTCTCAGGGATCTGAGATGGTTCTTGGCTTTCAGTCTGAGGTGGTTCTTGGCTTTCAGTCTGTTCTAACTGCTCCATAGTAACTGGCTGTTCGTTCTCAGCAGCACCTGCTCCCGTGTCCCCACTATCCCCCTCTGTCTCCTGGTGTACTTCCTCGTTTACTGGCCGTTCCTGTGGCTGTGGCCTGAAATTCCCTCTGGAAACATTCGCGTAAGACAATAACTCAGTACAGTCCCTTCTGAGGTGGCCCACCTTGGAGCACCTCAAGCACAAGGGAGGGCGGCCGGTGATGGTGAGCAACATGGACGTGCCACACTCGAACCTCACTATATGCGGTATGGACAGTCGCTTACTCTCGTCAACCTCAATCCTTACTATCCTCATTCCATTCTCTATAACGGCACCTCCATGAGGGGACTTGGTACGTTCCACACTTAAAACATTACCGTAGTCGCACAGAACGCTTTTGATTAGCGTGTCACTGAAATACAGTGGTAACCAATGTATTCTAATGGACAAGATTTGCTTGCCCATAGGTGTCAAGTTAAATTGTTTGTTACGGTACGAAATGTTTTCAACCGACCTTAACTTTTCCACGTCACTGGCATCTTTAAATGTTACGTACAGAGCCGGATCCATAGGTTGGCCCTTGAACAGCACCGAAACGTTCGCCGACGGAATCTCAAACTTCATCAACATCTGCAGGATCTCAACTTGAGACGTGTATCCCCTGGTTGATAGTTTGACTGTATGTTCCATGCTGTCATGGTCAAAAAACGCAGGCGAGATGGCTCCCTTCAAAACAACGGCTGACATGTTCGCTAGTAATCTACCTATATCTATATATTCTTTAAGAATATGTTTGTTATGTATATGTGTATGCAGACGTATATGTATACCTGACATAAAACATTTATCCTGTAACCTAAATTTGCATAACTTAAATTGACAAGAAGTTCCTAAGATATTCATGTTTGTACTACTATTGCCTCTAAATATGAAAGTAGATAGCTTTCCTATTATCGCAAATAATTGCTGAAAATGTCTTACATTTGAAAACGGGACACATATAGTTATTATCAAATTTAACACTGAAATTCCTTGCAAAACGTTTCATGTACGTTTGTAGTTACTTCCGGTTGATTACAGTGTTTTAAAGCTACAGACCCTCTATATTTACTGGTAATAACTCATGAATATAAATGAGTCACGTGTGAAATAGTTTCAAATCGACGAACACCCCAAAAGTCGGTATTTAAGGCAGAAATCGATGCGTAAAATATCACATTTTTATTTAGCCTTCGTACAGATAACATCGATAAATATACAGCTTCAGAATATATTTGATAAAAAAGTACTTGCCCGGAACGGGATTTGAACCACAGCCGTTGCGCTTTAAAGTTTTGAAGGCCGTACATTTAACCACTAGACCAAGGCTATTTATTGGTTTGTTTTAGCATTATTAACACTAAATAGGTATTACGTAATAACTAGCACACAAACAAACTCATCATGCGCTAAATAACAAGTCGATATATGGTTGTTTTGAGGCGGAATATTGGTTTCATATTGATAGCATATAGTATTACACCAGGCAATGCTAATTTACACGTCCGAAAAGATGGTCTATATATTTATGGATTCATCTTGATTTGCGTTCAAATATATGTTAAGTTATTTTGCCTCATAATAAATTGTAGTTTGTATACCAGTTTCTCAAGCAGCGTTATAGCCCCGTGGTAGAGCACCTGACTTGAAATCAGAAGGTCATGTCATTTTTTCTTCTGTAAATCATAAATGTTACCTGTGTACAGGTACGATGTGCACTGGTCGATGTCTATACAATAAATGATATCCTGCGTTATATTTGCTGGCTTAAATACCCGATTTCGACATGAGAAGTTACGAATAAAGAAACGCCTACAAAGAAGAAATCGATTTATATAGAGGGTCTGTAGCTTTAAGGTCATAATAGCCTAAATGTTTCTTCAGTAAATAAAGAATGCTAATGAACTGTAAAAACCTCAAGGACGTTTTTTGACGTGCTCGGACGATACACTTCGATACGCCGGACCGCCCGACGAAGTCAGTGGCGGCGTTGAGGCTTGAACCCATGCCATCTGTTTTTTCAAATCCACTGTGATATCAACCGAGCCACGTCATCGCCTGGATATATTAATAACAATGGGGATATATAATTGTAAGAGTATGACACGCTTTCCGGGACCCAGATTTCTTATTCTGTTTATTAATTACCTCAGATAACGAGCCGCTATACAACAATGCATTCATGTAAGAGTAATTTTAAACCAGATTAATTTAAGCACCAAAATTAAACCGAATGAAGGAACTCGTACGCCAACATACGATTAGCGTGAATATCTCTATTTCAGAGTCCGATCTGGTACCAAGAAATGAGTCATTGTCAAAGAATAGGTAATCAAAGGCATATGTTTGGTTTAACGCGTCTAAAAATCCTAGAAAAGACTGATTAAATATGTGAATTTAACCGAAAGGACTATATAGATGTTTGCTAAAGCACATTTTTTACCATTTGGTTTCTTTTCGGTTAGTATTACATGTCCGATAAATAGTTTGGAAAAAATATCGCATCTCGTCGGTCTAGTATTGTTTTTCTCCAGAAGTCGTAGCCCTCGAAAGAATTGCTTTAAAAATAATCCAAATATGGACAAATAGCATAACAATTAATTCCTGACTGGATGATATTGTTTTTGACATGAAGATGAAGAAAAATATCAGCTTTAACTAAAAATAGTAAAAAGCGTCCTTGTCCCAAAGGTCCAGCAGATGTCAACATAAACATGTTGGTTCTGGAGACAGCTTAAGTAAAATGATCATTTTCGAAATTGTCTTCGTACGTGCATCCGTGCGTCCGTGTGTGATGGAATGCATTTCCTCCTACACAGATAAAACTATGGACTTCATACTTTAGGAAATGATTTTCATATGTCTAGAGATGAGCGCAACACTTCTAGAATGATGATTCAATCCCTGGGGACGGGGCTAGGAGGTGGGGTGGTTTAACATAAAAGTGCAATAACTCCTTAAATATAACTAGGGATTTAAACGCGTGTGTGTGTTTGTGTAATCATTGCCTGTTATTAAACATAGCTGACGGGATGTTGAATAGGACGACTAGGTCATGACTTGGGGGTTACACTTGAGGGTATGGGCGGTGTCAGACATATTTCAAGATATTCACCCTATAACAATATACAAACTTAACCATCCAACCTTATGGCACCGGGTCCATCTCCACCCTTAAGGCTCTTAGGAAAAACTTGGAAACTGTTGAGATCGCCACCGTATATACAATTACTGGACATGAACATACGGATACAACCATCTAACCAGCATCGGCCCCGGTGTCCTTCCCAATATCTGGGCCATCAATTGGTAACTGTTGAGATCCCCACCCTATAGCAATATATGCACTCACTGGGCATAAACAGACGGATACAACCATCCGACCAGCATTGGCCACGAGGTCCATCCCCACCACTGGGAACAAAGCCACCGGATAATAACTTGGAAACCGTTGAGATACCTCAGACGGGATTTTGAATTGGATCCCTAGGTCATGCACTGAGGGTTACATGTGAGGGTGTGTGTGGGGTAAAAACATTATTTCTCTCTGAATATGGTGGTGTTGCATATCAAATTGAACGTTATTCAAGGCAGTGGTATCAAAAAAAATATCCCAGGGTCATAATCTGAGGGTGTAGCGAGGTCAAAGATATGATTTTATGGCGGGCACGGGGATTTACGATGGTGCGCCACCTACTGCGTGATATACGTGTTCAATGCGGTCAGAAAGCTATTTTAGACTCAACAGCTTAGAAGTGTACATGTTCTGATTTAATAAGAAACAAAATCACGGATAATTAATAATCTTATATATAATAGCTGCTTAATTAGTTAAATGTTCCACTTCAATTATACATTTTGCATTAGCTAGGACAATCATGTTGGTGTCTGTGACTAAGTTTTTGGGATCAATGAATCCGTTTCTGACCCCACTTTACTTATAGTTTAAATAGAAATATCCAAGATGGCTGCCAATATGGCTGCCGTGACATAAATTACAATATATTGGCTTGGACGCATACCCGTCACACGACACTTGTCTATCTAATGAAGAGTTGTCCAAAGTCAAATTCAAAATACAAAATACATGATGATAATAAGGAAGAATAAGAAGATAAAAGTGGTAAAATTGATAGTGAATCAGAGGTAACTGTGAACATGTGTGATAGTGAAGCAGATTCGATGATGAAGCAGATGTGATAGTGAAGTAGTCATAGTAAGGTAGAAGATTATAGACATGAAAACTGATTACAAAAAAGGATAAATTATAAATACTAACACGTGAGAAAGCATTTTGGTAAATTAATAAGAAGTTATTCATCACGTACTTTCTGAGAGATATATGAAAGAGGCTTGGAGCTCCACAAAGGAGCGGTCGTTGAAAGGTTGATCAGCTATTTGTCAATCTACCTAACCAATATTCTTTACGAACATATGTGCTGTGTTACAAGTATGCATACGTATATATTTACATAACATAAAACACTTATCATGTAACATAAATTTACATAACCTAAACTGATCAGGAAGTTCTAAAAGTATCATCAAGAAATGTCGTATTTGAACGAGTGTAACACCCCGTGTTATTAACCTATACATCAGGCATACATATTCCGTGTCGTGTCATCAAAAACGTTTTATTTACGCATGAAGTCACTTCCGGTTGATTTTCTTGTTATTGGTATATTTGTCTATATCCACTGACAAATCCTACTCTGAGATAAATCATTGCTTTCAACTCGAGCATGTGATTCTGCACCTGAGTGAGCACCAAAGGCCACAAAGGCCATAAGTTGTGAAAAACATATCCCAATATTATTGTAAAAGACATGTTTTCACATGCTGACCTTTACATCTTACGTGCAATTAACGTCAATGTCAAATAGTTATATTAATTGCATGTTGTTGGACGGCTCATAAACACATTAAATTTTATTTAGAGCCGCTCCAGAGAGAAGGAATACATAGCAATCCTGGAACCTGACTTACACTTACTAACGAATATATTCCTATGGTTCGTTAACGTGCTCGGACGATAGTCTCAGATACACGGGCCCGCCGGGTTTACGTCTCCACCCGACGAATGAGGCTAAGGGAGAGTGTCTTGCCCAAGGACACACCGACAAAACAGTGGCGTCGGTGAGGCTTGAATCCAGGTCTTCCGGATTTCAAGTCGACCGTGCTATCCACTGGGCCCTAGATAGTTGTTTGTGTGTATATCTCCAAAAAGTGTGCTAAATGTTTTCCATTTCTTTCTTACCAACTATACAGTTTAAAGTTGATTATATATATTTATTAAAATAAGGTATCTATTAATTGCAAGAACTATAAGTAATATTCTTATTTGTAACCATTGCAGTGGGTATCTTTAGTAACCAGCTGAGTATCTTTAGTAACCAGCTGAGTATCTTTAGCATAGGTTTGGCTTTCGATCGTTTCCATCCCCTACGACTTCTAAACAGCATGATATTTATGGTACAAGAGGCAAAACACTTCACTGGACCCAATCCTTTACGTAAAATAGAAGCCCACCGGCATATTCGATGGTTCGATATCGGACAAATCACAGGTAGTCAGAGGAGTCCCGTAATGCACTATACTAGATCCACTGCTCTTTATGATTGATCTACCAGACAGTGTCAACTCTAACACCAGAGTATTTGCAGGACAGAACATAATATATACATCTTTCAATGCTGCAGAGGACAGTACCAAGCTACAGGACGACTTGAAGAGTCGGATGGGACCATGCATGGGGACATCACATGCTGACAAATGCAGCATCCTTCGAATCGACATGCTCTCCAGTCACATTTGACTACGGACTCAAAGACCAAGCACTAGAGGTTGTAAGTAAAGCTACATTCTAGGAGTGGATCTTACCTCCCCTGGAACCACCATATCGACAGAACAATGAGTATGGCCAACAACATGTTAAGATTACAAAAAGAAGAGCAGCCGCTAAGCCGAAACATCTGCCTACTTTATTCATGTGCATCGATCTGGAGCTTCCAGTTCCCTGTCGAAGAGTAAGATAGAGATGGTGCAGAGACGAGCAGCCACGTTAACCGGTATCATAACATCAGCAGTGTTAGAGACATGCTCGATGACCTAGTTGTGAAATACTTAAGACAATGCCAGTTAAGCTTTAGTTGACCATTATATACAAAATACTCAACCACCTAGTAGGCATCCCAGCTGATAGTACCAAGCTACAGGACGACTTGAAGAGGCTAGCCGGATGGGACCATGCATGACAAATGCTGACAAATGCAGTATCTATCGAGTCGGCAGAGCATGCTCTTCAGTCACATTTGACTATGGACTCAAGGGCCAAGCACTAGAGGTTGTCAGTAAAGCTACATTCTCGGAGTGGATCTTACCTCTCCTGGAACCAACATATCGACAGAACAATACGTATGGCCATCAACATGTTAAGATTACAAAAAGGAGAGCAGCCGCTAAACCAAAACATCTGCCTACTTCATTCTTGTGCATCTATTTTGAGCCTCCACTTCCCAGTGGAAGAGTAAGATAGAGATGGTGCAGAGGCGAGCAGCCAGGTTAACCACCAACCGGTATCATAACATCAGCAGTGTTAGAGACATGCTCGATGACCTAGGTCGTGAAATACTTAAGACAATGCCAGTTAAGCGCTGTAGTTGACCATGATATACAAAATACTCAACCACCTAGTAGGCATCCCTGTAATATATATAATGAACACAGTTTTCCATCGCGGGGTCTCAAAAAAGCAAGCATTTAAAATGTGTTAACCAAAGCTCTCAACCCAAGCACACCATCGTTAAACACACTGGCAAGAACAACTTTCATATTTTGTATATCAAAGTCAACTAAAGCTTAGCTGGCATTGTCTTTCTAGGCTATTGTTTTTTGTATTTATATATACATTTTATCTTTGTGTTTTACTTATATTGCCTATTAATGCTGCCTTGTTGGTTAAAGATTATTTTATGGCGGTGCTTTCCTTCTGAATTGTTTGTAAATATTTCGCTATGTATATAACTGTCTATGTATATATACAAGTCATGTAAATCGAGCAATATTTGCGAATACAATATTATATTGACTAATTGACAATCTCAGGAAATGATTTTCAGTATCATATGTATTGATTCATGTTGTGGAGGGAATATGTTTTTTTCTTGAAACTCGGTAAGTATTTATCACGGATTTGATATATTACGTAGGTCACTGTTATGTGCCATAATTTTTTAATTGTTTCAAATGCTTAAATGCCGTTCTTTTGCGAGAATATTTTTCCGATTCAATAATTCTGATTACATGTTACCATATATACAGAGATGATTTTCCTATGTCAACTTTCTCTCCATAACTAAATACAGCTGATGGTTGCCACGGATACGAAACACATATAACGGTGAACGGTGATACCATGTATGCAAATGTTCGTTATTTAGTCGGTTTTAGTCGTACCGACAGATGGATTGTATCTCAGTACTGGAAATGAATCGTTATTTAGTCATACCGACAGATGGATTGTCCTGGAAGTGAAGAATAAAGTGTTCACGCATTTGGAAGAATAACAATGGTACTGCTATAAACAAAGCGTAAAATGTGTACGGTAGCATAACGTAATAACAAGGAAGAATACGTGAGGTCAGGAGTCCATCTCGCGTTAGGTAAAATAATACAGATGTGATGGTTAAGCAGTGATAGTAAAGAATAAGACTACAAATGAACAAGAAACGTGGAAATTCCAAGAAAAACAGGTTTTCCATAAGCTACCACAACGTTTCGTTGCAATATATATTTTTGTATAAGCTTGTATATAACACGCCAAATCTCACTCGTCACTGAAGTAATTTCCCTACGTTTTTATTTTATTTTTTGCAACAGCAGCCGTGACCTTGACAAAATGACCTCAAATGCAATCAGCGCATCCGAGGTCGAGGGGTTAACGACTTTGCGGTAAACATTCTCGCCCCTAACCGTGGCGGGTTCGAATCCCACTGGGAGCTCAACTTATAAGTGAGAAATCGACCGTCATATATATCCTAACATATGCTAAAAATGACGCAGAACACCATTCAAACACAAATCTACTGCAATCCTAAGTTTCCTTTTCATATAAGCTACCTACACAGTAAGTTTCGTTCCAATACCTCATTCCTAACTATAGTTATAGCCCGAAAACCTTTTTTATTTGTTTTAGTAAAGTGTCAAGTGTCCTTGACCTTTATCGCAATCCCTGGATTCCTTTCCATATACGCTACTTACACAGCAAGTAATTGTCCCGAAACCATTTGTATAGATTTTGTCTATATAAGCTAGACAGCAAGGTTTGCTTCTCATTCCTAAATAAACGTTAATGGAGCAGAAACATTGTTTCTGTTTTTGTAACAGTGACCGTGACCTCAGTGACCTAAAATGTAATAAAAAGCTCTATTTCTACATAAGCTACCTGTACAGAAGTTTCGTTCCTAACTAAAGTTATTAAGTGGAAAACATTTTTCTATTTTTGTAACAGTGACATCAAATGCAATTTTAAGCTTTCTTTCTATATATTAGCTACCAACACGGCAAATTATGGAACAGATACCACGAAACCGCACTCCCGTGAAATGGTTAAAATTATTGAGATGTAAGGAAGATTAAAAAGAGTGCCGAGGTGATCAGAGATGATAGTGAAATAAGACATAGAAGGAAAACAAAGGTGACAGAAAGTATAGCTTGGGCAGATGAGGAATGAGCAAATGCATTTTAAAAATAAGTAATAGATCGAGTATGGTCTGATTGAGTTGCTTAATCTACGCCCATTGAGGTGTTTAAGTTAACCAACGAGATGAAACCATACTCTATTTGTTTTGTAACATGTCCATTTCAGCTCCCTGCCATACTCTAACTTCCAATAACTGGTAGTTTTCAGTGACCATGCTACGATAAGAAGTAAATTATTCGGTACTTTCTGATACTATAGCAGAAGATAATAGAAAATACAGTGATAACAGTAAGGAATGATATAAAGAATACAAAGGTGACCGTAAGTTAGCATTCGATTATACGACTAGGGAAATGTACTAAGAATGGACCCAGTAGTGAAAAGATTAGCCAAACTAACAAAGTGAAGAAGAAGCAATAGGAAGAAGTAATAGTACCATGTGAGATAAAAAGCAAGATATAGTAAAGGCGCTTGGTCTTCCACGACCGGTGACCAAGCAAAGACAAAACGACCATATCTACATGAGATCGGTCATCAAAAGGTTGATCAGCCATTTGGTAATCTACCTATATAATATTCCTTACGAATATGTTTGCTCTGTTTACAGGTATGTAGACCTATATGTATACCTAAGATAAAACATTTATCCTGTAACCCAAATTTGCATAACTTAAACTGAATCAAGAAGTTCCTTAGATATTCATGGTTTGTACAACTATTTCCTCTGAATATGAAAGTAGATAGCTTTCCTATTATAGCAAACAATTGCTGAAGATGTCTCACATTTGAAAACGGGAAACATATAGTTATTATGAAATTAAACACTGAAATTCCTTGTTTGCAAAACGTTTCATGTACGTTTGTAGTTACTTACGGTTGATTATAGTGTTTTTGTTAATTAAAGCTACACAGTCTCTATTTTAACTGGTAATAACTCATGCATTTGAATGAGTCACGTGTGAAGTAGTTTCAAATCGACGAACATCCCAAAAGTCGGTATATAAGGCAAATATCGATGCGCAAAATATCATATTCGTACAGGTAACATCCATAAATATACGGCTTCAGAATATATGTGATAAAAAGTACTTTCCCGGAAAGGGATTTGAACCACAGACGTTGGCTTTTAAGTTTTGATGGATGTACGTTCAACCAATAGACCACGGCTACTTATTGGTATGTTGTAGCATGTTTACCACTAAATAGGCATTACTAATAACTAGCGCACACACAAACTAATCAAGCGCTAAATAACAAGTCGAGATATGGTTCAGTGTTTTGAGACGGAATATTAGTTTCATATTGATAACATATAGTATTACACCAGACAATGTTAATTTACACGTGCGACACGATGAACTATATACTTATTTATTCATCTTAATTTGCATTAAGATAGGTTAAGTTCTTTTCCCTCTTAATAAATGGTAGTTAGTATACCATTTTCTCCAAAAGCGTTATACCTGATTTGAAATCAGAAGGTCGCGTGTTCGAGTCCCGAAAGAAGCTTTCTTCTTCTTCTGTAAATCATAATATTACCTGTGTACAGGTACGATGTGCACTGATCGATGTCTATACAATGAATGATGCCTGCGTTATATTTGCTCGCTTAAATACCCGTTTTCGACATGAGCTGGTGAACATGAAGTTACAACGAGAAGCTATACTTGAACATATGATATAACTTTTCAGACAGTCAGTATTGGTTTCGTAGGCATAGAAGTACCATCTTGCAATTGTTAAGGGTTCTGGATGACTGGACAGACTGCGCTTGATGAACACTGCCAGGTGGATGCTATATATTTTGACTTTGCTAAGGCATTTGATACTGTACCTCACCGACGTCTCTTGCATAAAATAAAGGCATATGGTATCTAGATGGAAAACTCCTCAAATGGATTGAAGACTTTCTTAAGAACAGAAAGCAAACGGTGATCATAAGTGCTTCAGGTTGGAGGGATGTTGTCTCCGGTATATCGCAAGGATCAATATTAGGTCCAATACTATTCATATTGTACATAAACGATGTCCCAGATATAGTTAAGAGTGTGTGTCGTATGTTTGGAGATGACACTAAACTGTATAATGTTATCAGATCCAAAGATGTCCAGACCCAACTGCAGCAGGATGTATTTTCTCTGTGCTCATGGAGCTCGGACTGGATGTTGAAATTTAATGTGAAGAAATGTAAAATACTCCATATTGGAAACTTAAACTATGAACTTGAATATCAAATGTTTGATAAAAATAATACATATTCGCAAGTGGCTGTTGATGAAACAAAAAAAGGATCTTAGAATACATTTTGCAAACACAATACATTTTGAAATGCATATAAGTAAAACTGCAAATAAATCAAACAGCGTAATTGGCTTGATAAGGCGAAATATTTCGTTCTTGGACAAGAAATTGTTTATACAGTTATACAAAGCTCTTATATATATATGTGGACTATGGAAATTTGATATGGTTCCCAACTTTAAAAAAGACGAAACGTATTGATTGTAGAAAATGTGCAGAGACCAACACGGTAGATATCAGAGCTGGCAGGACTTAGTTACGAGGACAGATTGAGAGGACTCAACTTACCCACCTTGGAGTATAGACGTGGAGACAACACAATTTAAAATCATCCATCATATTGATGATATAGACTATACAGAATTATTTTCATTGTCTATAAACAACCAGATACGAGGAAACTCTTTAAAACTTGCCAAACCAAGAGCTGGCAAAAGCACTAGATTAAAGTCCTTCACCAATCGCTTCATCAATAGCTGGAATGCGTTACCAGAAAATAGAGTGACCGCCAAAAATGTAAACATATTCAAACGTGAGATAGACAAGATCTGGAGATCTCAAAGATTTGACATTAAAGAGATCTACTGAACCAACCGGAGATATCATTTTTTCTATCACGAGGGGGACGACAAGCCTTCGGGGCTTAACATTTACTCTATCAACACAAGGTGACACAAGGTAACATGGTTTTAAGGGCTGTAATCCATGTGTTCTGTTAAGAAATTTAGAGAGTATTTCTCACATAATCTTGACGTATAAATGAACTATCATGGCTTCCAACCACCTTCTAGTGCCTATGAACTATCGCGGCTTCTACCCTACCAGTAGCCTTCACAACTACTAAACTACTACTCTACTAGTACCTATGCACATTCATGGCTACTACTCTACTAGTACATATGTACCTTCATGACTACTACTCTACTAGTATATATGCACCTTCATGGCTACTACTCTACAAGTATCTATGCACCTTCATGGCTACTACTCTACTAGTACATATGCACCTTCATGGCTACTACTCTACAAGTATCTATGCACCTTCATGGCTACTACTCTACTAGTACATATGTACCTTCATGGCTACTGCTCTACAAGTATCTATGCACCTTCATGGCTACTACTCTACTAGTACATATGTACCTTCATGGCTACTACTCTACAAGTATCTATGCACCTTCATGGCTACTACTCTACTAGTACATATGCACCTTCATGGCTACTACTCTACAAGTATCTATGCACCTTCATGGCTACTACTCTACTAGTACATATGTACCTTCATGGCTACTGCTCTACTAGTACCTAGGCACATTCATTCTACTACTCTACTAGTACCTATGCACCTTCATGGCTACTACTCAACTAGTTCCTATACTCCGTCATGTCTACTACTTTACTAGTACATATGCACCTTCATGGCTACTACTCTACTAGTACATATGCACCTTCACGGCTACTACTCTACTAGTACAAATGCACATTCATGGCTACTACTCTACTAGTACCTATGCACATTCATGGCTACTACTCTACTAGTACCTATGCACCTTCATGGCTACTACTCTACAAGTATCTATGCACCTTCATGGCTACTACTCTACTAGTACATATGTACCTTCATGGCTACTGCTCTACTAGTACATATGACCTATGAATTCAATTAAATATTGTTTAACGGCTCATCAACACAGTATGGGTTATTTAGAGCCGCCCCAGAGAGAGGGGAAGGATACATAGGAATCCGGGAACATGCCCTACTCTTATTATCGAATAGATTCCTATGGTTTTTTAACGTGCTCGGAGGATAGACCGATCAGTGTTCGACACTAACTTTTTGGACCTACTAGCCCCGGGGGCTAGTTGGTTTGGAATTTCACTAGCCCCCCTTAATTTCTACTAGCCCTGCTACCAACGGTACCAAATCCTCATTGTATATTGATTTGACGGGGTTGGTTATAAAATTACAACACAAATCAGATTCAAAATTTGTGACATCGCTGACAGCACACTCCGTCACAATAACCTGATCTCGTGGCAGTCTGCACCTCTGTTAAGAAAAGTAACATACTGTGATGATTATTATATTAATTTATTATAGTATTTCTGAACAATGTACATGAGAAACACAGATATTAGAAATTATTATGATAGAGTTTTTTGTTTTTTGGCTGGTGGAGAAAGCCCCAAAAATCGATCTATGTTTGCACCGTTTATAGCACGTTCATAATTCGCGGCATTCTCCGACGGAAGCGGAAACAACTGCTGAAATCGTGGTCATAAAAACGCTTGAGAAAAGCTGTCTAGTATATAAGGCGTAGTTACAAGCGTTTGTGTGATTCGGTATCGGGCTGGTATCACGCGGTAAACGAAAGCAAAAAGAAAACAAATGTCGTTTTACGCGTACTAGTAGAGCAGCAGTTTTAAGCGAGAATCTGCGGAACATTAATGATTAACAGTGCTTGAGATTTTATTTATATAATGCCAACGCAAATTGGGTACGTGTTTGTTCTATAATCTACTAGCCAATCGGGCTAGCTAGACGATCGTACGTGCTAGGCCGACGGTTACTTTTACTAGCCCCGGGCTATCGGGCTAGCGTTAGTGTCGAACACTGCCGATACGCGGGACCGCCCGGTTTACGTCCCCATCCGACGGACGAGGCTAAGGAAAAGTGTCTTGCCCAAGAACACACCAACGGAACTCAGTGGCACCACGGAGGATTGAACTCGGGGCCTTCGGTTACAAATCCGCCGCGCTACCGACTGCGCCACGCCAGCCCTCACCTATGAACCTTCATGGCTACTACTCTACTGGTACCTATGCACCTTCATGTCTACTACTCTACTAGTACATATGCACATTCATGGCTACTACTCTACTAGTACCTACGAGGCTTCATGGCTACTACGCTACAGGTACATACGCACATTCATAGCTACTACTCTACTGGTACCTATGCACCTTCATGGCTACTACTCTACTGGTACATATGCACCTTCATGACTACTACTCTACTGGTACATATGCACCTTCATGGCTACTACTCTACAGGTACATACGCACATTCATAGCTACTACTCTACTGGTACGTATGCACCTTCATGTCTACTACTCTACTGGTACATATGCACCTTCATGGCTACTACTCTACTGGTACATATGCACCTTCATGTCTACTACTCTACTAGTACATATGCACATTCATGGCTACTACTCTACTAGTACCTACGAGGCTTCATGGCTACTACTCTACAGGTACATACGCACATTCATAGCTACTACTCTACTGGTACCTATGCACCTTCATGGCTACTACTCTACTGGTACCTATGCACATTCATGGCTACTACTCTACTAGTACCTACGCAGCTTCATGGCTAAAACTCTACTAGTACCTATACATATGTATCTTCATGGCTTCTACTCTACTAGTACCTATGCACCTTCATGGCTGCTACTCTACTAGTACCTATGCACCTTCATGGCTACTACTCTACTAGTACATATGCACATTCATGGCTTCTACTCTACTAGTACCTATGCACCTTCATGGCTACTACTCTACTAGTACATATGCACATTCATGGCTACTACTCTACTGGTACCTATGCACATTCATGGCTACTACTCTACTGGTACATATGCACCTTCATGGCTGCTACTCTACTAGTACATATGCACCTTCATGGCTACTACTCTACTGGTACATATGCACCTTCATGGCTGCTACTCTACTAGTACATATGCACCTTCATGGCTACTACTCTACTGGTACATATGCACCTTCATGGCTACTACTCTACTGGTACATATGCACCTTCATGGCTACTACTCTACTAGTACATATGCACATGCATGGCTACTACTCTACTAGTACCTACGAGGCTTCATGGCTACTACGCTACAGGTACATACGCACATTCATAGCTACTACTCTACTGGTACCTATGCACCTTCATGGCTACTACTCTACTGGTACATATGCACCTTCATGACTACTACTCTACTGGTACATATGCACCTTCATGGCTACTACTCTACAGGTACATACGCACATTCATAGCTACTACTCTACTGGTACGTATGCACCTTCATGTCTACTACTCTACTGGTACATATGCACCTTCATGGCTACTACTCTACTGGTACATATGCACCTTCATGTCTACTACTCTACTAGTACATATGCACATTCATGGCTACTACTCTACTAGTACCTACGAGGCTTCATGGCTACTACTCTACAGGTACATACGCACATTCATAGCTACTACTCTACTGGTACCTATGCACCTTCATGGCTACTACTCTACTGGTACATATGCACCTTCATGGCTACTACTCTACTGGTACATATGCACCTTCATGGCTACTACTCTACAGGTACATACGCACATTCATAGCTACTACTCTACTGGTACGTATGCACCTTCATGTCTACTACTCTACTGGTACATATGCACCTTCATGGCTACTACTCTACTGGTACATATGCACCTTCATGTCTACTACTCTACTAGTACATATGCACATTCATGGCTACTACTCTACTAGTACCTACGAGGCTTCATGGCTACTACTCTACAGGTACATACGCACATTCATAGCTACTACTCTACTGGTACCTATGCACCTTCATGGCTACTACTCTACTGGTACCTATGCACATTCATGGCTACTACTCTACTAGTACCTACGCAGCTTCATGGCTAAAACTCTACTAGTACCTATACATATGTATCTTCATGGCTTCTACTCTACTAGTACCTATGCACCTTCATGGCTGCTACTCTACTAGTACCTATGCACCTTCATGGCTACTACTCTACTAGTACATATGCACATTCATGGCTTCTACTCTACTAGTACCTATGCACCTTCATGGCTACTACTCTACTAGTACATATGCACATTCATGGCTACTACTCTACTGGTACCTATGCACATTCATGGCTACTACTCTACTGGTACATATGCACCTTCATGGCTGCTACTCTACTAGTACATATGCACCTTCATGGCTACTACTCTACTGGTACATATGCACCTTCATGGCTGCTACTCTACTAGTACATATGCACCTTCATGGCTACTACTCTACTGGTACATATGCACCTTCATGGCTACTACTCTACTGGTACATATGCACCTTCATGGCTACTACTCTACTAGTACCTGTGCACCTTCATGGCTACTACTCTACTAGTACCTATGCACATTCATGGCTACTACTCTACTAGTACCTATGCACATTCATGGCTACTACTCTACTAGTACCTGTGCACCTTCATGGCTACTACTCTACTAGTACATATGACCTGCATGGCTACTACTCTACACTTTCATGGCTACGACTCTTCTAGTACCTATGCACTGCCATGGATACTACTCTACTAGTACCTATGCACCTTCATGGCTACTACTTTACTAGTACCTATGAACCTTCATGGCTACTACTCTACTAGAACCTTCATTGTTCTTTCGTGGCTACACACCCTGTTAAGTAGGATATTCCCGTTGAGAAAATAAAGGCAAATATACGTGGTTAGGATATCAGCAGTATTTTATGTATTTACACAAACACCCACGGAGAAGCTTTATTTAATTCAATTAATACAAGAAACATTGATGCAAAACGTCAATTCGCCGGTAGTATTGTTGGTGAAATAGCAGTACTTTGAAAGTATGAACAATGTTTCTTTATGCTTGATATAGGATTGCAAATGTGCAAAGCGTGGAGAACAACTATGAATAAAATATAGATCTACTTGTATATTGTACAGACCTAATTTGCTATAAGGTTTGTGAATATCTATGCAGCTTCATGGCTAATACTCTAGTAGTACATATGCACATTCATGGCTATTCTCTACTAGTACCTACGCAGCTTCATGGCTACTACTCTACTAGTACCTATGCACCTTCATGGCTACTACTCTACTAGTACCTATGCACCTTCATGGCCACTACTCTACTGGTACCTATGCACATCCATGACTGCTACTCTACTGGTACATATGCAACTTCATGGCTGCTACTCTACTAGTACCTATGCACCTTCATGGGTACTGCTGTACTAGTACCTATGCAGCTACATGGATGCTACTCTAGTAGTACCTATGCACCTTCATGGCTGCTACTCTACTAGTACTAATGCACCTTCATTGCTACTACTTTACCAGTACCTATGCAGCTCCATGCCTACTACTCTACTAGTACCTATGCACATTTATGGCTACTACTCTACTAGTACCTAAGCCCCTTCATGGCTGCTGCTGTACTAGTACCTATGCAGCTTCATGACTGCTACTCTAGTAGTACCTATGCACCTCCATGGCTGCTACTCTACCAGTACCTATGCACCTGCATGGCTACTACTCTACCAGTACCTATGCAGCTTCATGGCTACTATTCTACTAGTACCTATGTACCTTCATGGCTACTACTCTACTGGCACATATGCAGTTTCATGGCTACTACTCTACTGGTACCTATGCACCTTAATGGCTACTACTCTACTCGTGCATATGCATCTTCATGGCTACTACTCTACTGGCACATATGCAGTTTCATGGCTACAACTCTACTGGTACCTATGCACCTTCATGGCTACTACTCTACTAGTACCTATGCAGCTTCATGGCTACTACTCTACTAGTACCTATGCACATGCATGGCTACTACTCTATCTACTGCTACCTTTGCACCTTCATGGCTACTACTCTACTAGTACATATAATACTACTCTACTAGTACATATGTACCTTCATGGCTACTACTCTACCGGCACATATGCAGTTTCATGGCTACTACTCTACTGGTAACTATGCACCTTCATGGCTACTACTCTACTAGTACATATGTACCTTCATGGCTACTACTCTACTGGTACATATGTACCTTCATGGCTACTACTCTACTAGTACCTATGCTGCTTCATGGTTACTATTCTACTGGTACATATGCACCTTCATGGCTACTACTCTATCTACTGCTACCTATGCACCTTCATGGCTACTACTCTACTCCTGCATATGCACCTTCATGGCTACTACTTTACTAGTACCGATGCAGCTTCATGGCTACTACTCAACTAGTTCCTATACTCCGTCAAGTCTACTACTTTACTAGTAAATATGCACCTTCATAGCTACTACTCTACTGGTACATATGCACCTTCACGGCTACTACTCTACTAGTACCTATGCACATTCATTTCTACTACTCTACTAGTACAAATGCACATTCATGGCTACTACTCTACTAGTACCTATGCACATTCATGGCTACTACTCTAATAGTACCTATGCACATGCACCTTCATGGCTACTACTATACTAGTATCTATGCACCTTAAGTTTATGGCTACTACTCTACTAGTACATATGTACCTTCATGGCTACTGCTCTACTAGTACATATGACCTATGCACCTTCATGGCTACTACTATACTAGTACCTATGCACCTGCATGGCTACTACTCTACTAGTACATATGCACATTCATGGCTACTACTCTACTAGTACCTACGCAGTTTCATGGCTACTACTCTACTGGTACCTATGCACCTTCATTGCTACTACTCTACTGGTACCTATTCGACTTCATGGCTACTACTCTACTAGTACATATGCACCTTCATGGCTACTACTCTACTAGTACATATGCACCTTCATGGCTACTACTATACTAGTATATATGCACCTTTATGGCTACTACTCTACTAGTACATATGTACCTTTATGGCTACTACTCTACTAGTACATATGCACCTTCATGGCTACTACTCTACTAGTACCTATGCACATTCATAGCTTCTACTCTACAAGTACCTATGCACCTTCATGGCTACTACTATACTAATATATATGCACCTTTATGGCTACTACTCTACTAGTACATATGTACCTTCATAGCTACTACTCTACTAGTACATATGCACCTTTATGGCTGCTACTCTACTAGTACCTATGCCCCTTCATGGCTGCTGCTGTACTAGTACCTATACACATTCATGGCTGCTACTCTACTAGTACCTAAGCCCCTTCATGGCTACTACTCTACTGGTACCGATGCACCTTCATGGCTACTACTCTACTGGTACCTATGCACCTACACGGCTACTACTTTACTGGTACCTATGCACCTTCAAGGCTACTACTCTACTGGTACCTATGCACCTTCATGGCTACTACTCTACTAGTACATAGGTACCTTCATGGCTACTACTGTTCTAGTACATATGACTTATGAACATTTATGGCTACTACTATACTAGTACCTATGCACATACATGGCTACTACTCTACTAGTACCTATACATATGTACCTTCATGGCTACTACTCTACAAGTACCTATGCACCTTCATGGCTACTACTTTACTGGTACCTATGCACCTTCATGGCTACTACACTACTGGTACCTATGCACCTTCATGACTACTACTCTACTGGTACCTATGCACCTTCATGGCTACTACTCTACTAGTACATAGTACCTTCATGGCTACTACTCTACTAGTACATATGACCTATGCACCTTCATGGCTACTTCTATACTAGTACCTATGCACCTTCATGGCTACTACTCTTCTAGTACCTATACATATATATCTTCATGGCTACTACTCCAATAGTACCTATGCGACTTCATGGCTACTACTCTACTGGTACATATGCACCTTCATGGCTACTACTCTGCTAGTACATATGCACATTCATAGCTACTACTCTACTGGTACCTTTGCACCTTCATTGCTACTACTCTACTGGTACCTATTCGACTTCATGGCTACTACTCTACTAGTACATATGCACCTTCATGGCTACTACTCTACTAGTACCTATGCAGCTTCATGGCTGCTACTATACTAGTTCCCATGCACATTCATAGCTACTACTCTACTGGTACCTATGCACCTTCATTGTTACTACTCTACTGGTACCTATTCGACTTCATGGCTACTACTCTACTAGTACATATGCACCTTCATGGCTACTACTCTACTAGTACCTATGCACATACATGGCTACTACTCTACTAGTACCTATGCAAATTCATGGCTACTACTCTACTGGTACCTATGCACCTACATGGCTACTACTCTGCTGGTACCTATGCGCCTTCATGGCTACTTCTCTACTGGTACCTATGCACATTCATGGCTACTACTCTACTAGTACATATGCACCTTCATGGCTACTACTCTGCTAGTACATATGCACATTCATGTCTATTACTCTGCTAGTACCTATGCACATTCATGGCTACTACTCTACTGGTACCTATGCGACTTCGTGGCTACTATTCTACTGGTACCTATGCACCTTCATGGCTACTACTCTACAAGTACCTATGCGACTAAATGGCTACTACTCTACTGGTACATATGCACATTCATGGCTACTACTCTACTGGTACCTACCTATGCTGCTTCATGGCTACTTCTCTACTAATACCTATGCACATCCATGGCTACTACTCTACTAGTACCTATGCACATTAATGGCTACTACTCTACTAGTATCTATGCACCTTCATGGTTACTACTCTACTAGTACCTGGGCACAATCATGGCTACTACTCTACTAGTACATATGACCTTCGTGGCTACTACTCTACACCTTCATGGCTACTACTCTTCTAGTACCTATGCACCGCCATGGCTACTACTCTACTAGTACCTAAGCAGCTGTATGGCTACTACTGTACTAGGACCTATGCAACTTCATGGCTGCTACTCTACTGGTACCTATGCACCTACATGGCTACTACTTTACTAGTACCTATGCACCTTCATGGCTACTACTTTACTGGTACCTATGCACCTTCATGGCTACTACTCTACTGGTACCTATGCACCTTCATGGCTACTACTCTACTAGTACATAGGTACATTCATGGCAACTACTGTACTAGTACATATGACTTATGAACCTTTATGGCTACTACTATACTAGTACCTATGCACATACATGGCTACTACTCTACTAGTACCTATACATATGCACCTTCATGGCTACTACTCTACTGGTACCTATGCACCTTCATGGCTACTACACTACTGGTACCTATGCACCTTCATGACTACTACTCTACTGGTACC
Source organism: Cyrtodaria siliqua (assembly GCA_037043455.1). Classification (NCBI taxonomy): domain Eukaryota; kingdom Metazoa; phylum Mollusca; class Bivalvia; order Adapedonta; family Hiatellidae; genus Cyrtodaria; species Cyrtodaria siliqua. Next base: position 35,282 of record JAWPHD010016336.1, read on the forward strand.
TATGCACCTTCATGGCTACTACTCTACTAGTACATATGCACCTTCATGGCTACTACTCTACTAGTACCTATGACCTATGCACCTTCATGGCTACTTCTATACTAGTACCTATGCACCTTCATGGCTACTATTCTACTAGTACCTATACATATGTATCTTCATGGCTACTACTCCAATAGTACCTATGCGACTTCATGGCTACTACTCTACTGGTACATATGCACCTTCATGGCTACTACTCTGCTAGTACATATGCACATTCATAGCTACTACTCTACTGGTACCTATGCACCTTCATTGCTACTACTCTACTGGTACCTATTCGACTTCATGGCTACTACTCTACTAGTACATATGCACCTTCATGGCTACTACTCTACTAGTACCTATGCAGCTTCATGGCTGCTACTCTACTAGTACCTATGCACATTCATAGCTACTATTTTACTGGTACCTAGGCACATTCATTGCTACTACTCTGCTGGTACCTATTCGACTTCATGGCTACTACTCTACTAGTACATATGCACCTTCATGGCTACTACTCTACTAGTACATATGCACATTCATGGCTACTACTCTACTAGTACCTATGCAAATTCATGGCTACTACTCTACTGGTACCTATCCAGCTTCATTGCTACTACCCTACTGGTACCTACGCGCCTTCATGGCTACTACACTACTGATACCTATGCACATTCATGGCTACTACTCTACTAGTACATATGCACCTTCATGGCTACTACTCTACTGGTACCTATGCACATTCATGGCTACTACTCTACAGGTACCTATGCGACTTCGTGGCTACTATTCTACTGGTACCTATGCACCTTCATGTCTACTACTCTACAAGTACCTATGCGACTTAATGGCTACTACTCTACTGGTACATATGCACCTTCATGGCTACTACTCTACTGGTACCTATGCTGCTTCATGGCTACTTCTCTACTAATACATATGCACATTCATGGCTACTACTCTACTAGGACCTATGCACATTAATGGCTACTACTCTACTAGTATATATGCACCTTCATGGTTACTACTCTACTAGTACATGGGCACCTTCATGGCTACTACTCTTCTAGTACCTATGCACCGTCATGGCTACTACTCTACTAGTACCTAAGCAGCTTTATGGCTACTACTGTACTAGGACGTATGCAACTTCATGGCTGCTACTCTACTAGTACTTATGCAGCTTCATGACTGCTACTCTACTAGTCCCAATGCACCTTCATGGCTACTACTTTACTGGTGCATATGTACCTTCATGGCTACTACTCTACTAGTACCTATGCACATTCATGGCTACTACTCTACTGGTACCTTTCTACCTTCATGGCTACTACTCTACTAGTACATATGCAACTTCATGGCTGCTACTCTACTAGTACCTTTGTACCTTCATGGCTGCTACTCTACTGGTACCTTTGTACCTTCATGGCTACTACTCTACTAGTACCTATGCACCTTCATGGCTACTACTCTATTAGTACATATGACCTTCATGGCTACTACTCTACACTTTCATGGCTACGACTCTTCTAGTACCTATGCACCTTCATGGCTACTACTCTACTGGTACATATGCACCTTCATGGCTACTACTCTACTAGTACATATGCACCTTCATGGCTACTACTCTACTAGTACCTATGCACCTTCATGGCTACTACTCTACTGGTACATATGCACCTTCATGGCTACTACTCTACTAGTACCTATGCACCTTCATGGCTACTACTCTACTAGTACATATGCACCTTCATGGCTACTACTCTACTGGTACCTATGCGACTTCGTGGCTACTATTCTACTGGTACCTATGCACCTTCATAGCTACTACTCTACAAGTACCTATGCGACTTAATGGCTACTACTCTACTGGTACATATGCACATTCATGGCTACTACTCTACTGGTACCTATGCTGCTTCATGGCTACTTCTCTACTAATACCTATGCACATTCATGGCTACTACTCTACTAGTACCTATGCACATTAATGGCTACTACTCTACTAGTACCTATGCACCTTCATGGTTACTACTCTACTAGTACCTGGACACCTTCATGGATACTACTCTACTAGTACATATGACCTTCGTGGCTACTACTCTACACCTTCATGGCTACTACTCTTCTAGTACCTATGCACCGCCATGGCTACTACTCTACTAGTACCTAAGCAGCTGTATGGCTACTACTGTACTAGGACCTATGCAACTTCATGGCTGCTACTCTACTGGTACATATGCACCTACATGGCTACTACTTTACTGGTACCTATGCACCTTCATGGCTACTACTTTACTGGTACCTATGCACCTTCATGGCTACTACTCTACTGGTACCTATGCACCTTCATGGCTACTACTCTACTAGTACATAGGTACCTTCATGGCTACTACTGTACTAGTACATATGACTTATGAACCTTTATGGTTACTACTCTACTAGTACCTATGCACATACATGGCTACTACTCTACTAGTACCTATACATATGTACCTTCATGGCTACTACTCTACTAGTACCTATGCACCTTCATGGCTACTACTCTACTGGTACCTATGCACCTTCATGGCTACTACACTACTGGTACCTATGCACCTTCATGACTACTACTCTACTGGTACCTATGCACCTTCATGGCTACTACTCTACTAGTACATATGCACCTTCATGGCTGCTACTCTACTAGTACCTATGACCTATGCACCTTCATGTCTACTTCTATACTAGTACCTATGCACCTTCATGGCTACTACTCTACTAGTACCTATACATATGTATCTTCATGGCTACTACTCCAATAGTACCTATGCGACTTCATGGCTACTACTCTGCTAGTACATATGCACATTCATAGCTACTACTCTACTGGTACCTATGCACCTTCATTGCTACTACTCTACTGGTACCTATTCGACTTCATGGCTACTACTCTACTAGTACATATGCACCTTCATGGCTACTACTCTACTAGTACCTATGCAGCTTCATGGCTGCTACTCTACTAGTACCTATGCACATTCATAGCTACTACTCTACTGGTACCTATGCACCTTCATTGCTACTACTCTACTGGTACCTATTCGACTTCATGGCTTCTACTCTACTAGTACATATGCACCTTCATTGCTACTACTCTACTAGTACATATGCACATTCATGGCTACTACTCTACTAGTACCTATGCAAATTCATGGCTACTACTCTACTGGTACCTATGCAGCTTCATTGCTACTACTCTACTGGTACATATGCGCCTTCATGGCTACTACTCTACTGATACCTATGCACATTCATGGCTACTACTCTACTAGTACATATGCACCTTCATGGCTACTACTCTACTGGTACCTATGCACATTCATAGCTACTACTCTACTGGTACCTATGCGACTTCGTGGCTACTATTCTACTGGTACCTATGCACCTTCATGTCTACTACTCTACAAGTACCTATGCGACTTAATGGCTACTACTCTACTGGTACATATGCACCTTCATGGCTACTACTCTACTGGTACCTATGCTGCTTGATGGCTACTTCTCTACTAATACCTATGCACATTTATGGCTACTACTCTACTAGTACCTATGCACATTAATGGCTACTACTCTACTAGTATCTATGCATCTTCATGGTTACTACTCTACTAGTACCTGGGCACCTTCATGGCTACTACTCTTCTAGTACCTATGCACCGCCATGGCTACTACTCTACTAGTACCTAAACAGCTTTATGGCTACTACTGTACTAGGACCTATGCAACTTCATGGCTGCTACTCTACTAGTACGTATGCAGCTTCATGGCTGCTACTCTACTAGTACCAATGCACCTTCATGGCTACTACTTTACTGGTACATATGTACCTTCATGGCTACTACTCTACTAGTACCTATGCACATTCATGGCTACTACTCTACTGGTACCTTTGTACCTTCATGGCTACTACTCCACTAGTACCTATGCAACTTCATGGCTACTACTCTACTGGTACCTTTGTACCTTCATGGCTACTACTCTACTAGTACATATGACCTTCATGGCTACTACTCTACACTTTCATGGCTACGACTCTTCTAGTACATATGCACCTTCATGGCTACTACTCTACTAGTACCTATGCACCTTCATGGCTACTACTCTACTAGTACCTATGCACCTTCATGGCTACTACTTTACTAGTACCTATGAACCTTCATGGCTACTACTCTACTAGAACCTTCATTGTTCTTTCGTGGCTACACACCCTGTTAAGTAGGATATTCCCGTTGAGAAAATAAAGGCAAATATACGTGGTTAGGATATCAGCAGTATTTTATGTATTTACACAAACACCCACGGAGAAGCTTTATTTAATTCAATTAATACAAGAAACATTGATGCAAAACGTCAATTCGCCGGTAATATTGTTGGTGAAATTGCAGTACTTTGAAAGTTTGAACGATGTTTCTTTATGCTTGATATAGGATTGCAAATGTGCAAAGCGTGGAGAACAACTATGAATAAAATATAGATCTACTTGTATATTTTACAGACCTAATTTGCTATAAGGTTTGTGAATATCTATGCAGCTTCATGGCTACTACTCTAGTAGTACATATGCACATTCATGGCTACTACTCTACTAGTACCTATGCAGCTTCATGGCTACTACTCTACTAGTACCTATGCACCTTCATGGCTACTACTCTACTGGTACATATGCACCTTCATGGCTACTACTCTACTGGTACCTATGCACCTTCATGGCTACTACTCTACTAGTACCTATTCACCTTCATGGCTACTACTCTACTGGTACATATGCACCTTCATGGCTACTACTCTACTAGTACCTATGCACCTTCATGGCTACTACTCTACTGGTACCTATGCACATTCATGGCTACTACTCTACTGGTACATATGCACCTTCATGGCTACTACTCTACTGGTACCTATGCACCTTCATGGCTACTACTCTACTGGTACCTATGCACCTTCATGGCTACTACTCTACTGGTACATATGCACCTTCATGGCTACTACTCTACTGGTACCTATGCACCTTCATGGCTACTACTCTACTAGTACCTATGCACCTTCATGGCTACTACTCTACTAGTACCTATGCACCTTCATGGCTACTACTCTACTGGTACATATGCAACTTCATGGCTGCTACTCTACTAGTACCTATGCACCTTCATGGCTACTACTCTACTGGTACATATGCACCTTCATGGCTACTACTCTACTAGTACCTATGCACCTTCATGGCTACTACTCTTCTGGTACATATGCACCTTCATGACTACTACTCTACTGGTACATATGCACCTTCATGGCTACTACTCTACTGGTACCTATGCACCTTCATGGCTACTACTCTAGTAGTACCTATGCACCTTCATGGCTACTACTTTACTAGTACATATGCACCTTCATGGCTACTACTTTACTAGTACCTATGCACCTTCATGGCTTCTACTTTACTAGTACCTATACACATTCATGGCTACTACTTTACTAGTACCTATGAACCTTCATGGCTACTACTCTACTAGAACCTTCATTGTTCTTTCGTGGCTACACACCCTGTTAAGTAGGATATTCCCGTTGAGAAAATAAAGGCAAATATACGTGGTTAGGATATCAGCAGTATTTTATGTATTTACACAAACACCCACGGAGAAGCTTTATTTAATTCAATTAATACAAGAAACATTGATGCAAAACGTCAATTCGCCAGTAGTATTGTTGGTGAAATTGCAGTACTTTGAAAGTATGAACGATGTTTCTTTATGCTTGATATAGGATTGCAAATGGGCAAAGCGTGGAGAACAACTATTAATAAAATATAGATCTACTTGTATATTTTACAGACCTAATTTGCTATAAGGTTTGTGAATATGTATTATATTCTTCCTGTTTTTGTCTCACCCTTTTCAAAGAATAGAAAAAAGAGACAGGTGTTGCTTTCCCGGCGACGATTAACATTCACCTTTTGCGTTTAGGTCAATTTCTCAGAAACTGTATGTACTAGACCATTGCAATTAGGTTATAGTTGTATCTTGGGTATTACATCGCAACGTGACATAGGAAATGCGGATGTGACCTTCACCCTCCAAGCAATGGATGGGCTGATAACTTTTTTGTTATGCCCCCGAAGGGAGGGGACATTATTAGTTATTTGGATTCTTGACAGGGGACATGGGCTCACTTTCCCTGCCTGGAAATTATATTCACCCGATCCATCTGTCAAAAATCCAAATAACGAATTTGTCGTACTTCAAGGTTGTTACTACTTATATTAAAAAACATTAACACTTTAAAGACTATTTTTTATTCAGTTTACCCGTAATGTGCCTGTATTTCATTCCCCCGTAATGTGCCTGTATTTAATTTCCCCGTAATGTGCCTGTATTTCATTTCCCCGTAATGTGCCTGTTTTTCAATTCCCCGTAATGTGCCTGTATTCTATTATTAACACGTGACGTCGCTAATGTTACGGCAACGCTCTAAACGTCGTCAAATGCCAGGTATTTAAAGAAAACAAAACACAATGTTGGCTTTTATTATCTTTACTATGGCTAATAACACTGCTTACTATTATGTCAGGCGTGTATCCACGATGGAAAGCTCTGAAAATCGGTAAGAAAGAATGAATGAATGAATGAATGAATGAATGAATGAATGAATGAATGAATGAATGGTGTTTTACGGCACGTCGACACATAAATAGGTCATATTGTGCGCAAAAAAAGATGAAAGAGGAAGAAATTAAGTAGTAATTAAAAGTTATTGTAAATATATGATGATAAAACTATTTACAAATAAGGGATGATATGTTAGCAATATAAACTGTAAATCAACAAATGCCCGTCAACGGATATATAAATAAGTAAATGTATATAAGAACATATTATAATGATTTATATAGTCTGATTTCTTTCTGGAAATCTAAAACAAGACTAATATCTATAGTTTCAAATAACTCTTTCATAGTATTAACATTGTAGTACCTCAGACGCATAGGATCAAAGTCTATACATTCCAACAAGATGTGTTTGACCGTTAACGGTGCAAAGCAGGGTATACATTCTGGTAATTGCTCACCTTGTAATAAATATGAATGAGTATAACGTGTATGCCCTATCCTGCACCGGGCTAGGACTACTTCCTCTCGACGAATGGGTCTACTAGAAGAACGCCATTCTCCGAGTAACGGTTTAATTGAATGGAGTTTATTATTAACTGACAAATCCCAAGCGGCTTGCCAAGAGTTACGAATATATGTGTTAATACAAGTTTTAAAATCAATATAAGGTAATTTAGCATTAGATATATGTAAACCTAATGCTGATTTATCTGCTCTATCAGCTTTATCATTACCACATATTCCTACATGGCTTGGAAGCCAGCAGAAAATAATAACATTATCAACTATAGAGAATTGTACTTTTCTAAAAGTTGAAGTACAACTGGGTTATCATGTTTCATATTACCCAGTGCTTCAAGAGATGAAAGGGAATCAGAAAAGATTACAAAATGGTCATCATCAGATTCCTGAATATAATTTAAGGCAAGTTCAACAGTCGACTGTTTCCGCACCGAATCGGCAAAGTAATCTCCGCCATTTTGTTTTTTCTGTATTGAAGGTATGAGGCACTGATGGTGAAATCATCAAATGTTCACGTCGCAAGACGTAGACATGGGCTAATATCTACGGCGCATTGACCAATGAAACCCCAAGAATTTTCTTTGCAGTCTGACAAACAATAATCGCACCGTACATCCGTTAGTTCGTTCGTTTGTTCGTTTGTCATTCCAAAGCAATCATGTCTCAGTCATAACTTCGAAAGTACTTAAGAAAATTCCATGACACTTCATACAAATGTTGATCACAATGAGAAGGTGTGTCAAGGGTAAACTTAACTTCGGGGCATTTGTCACTAACTGGTGACAATTGTTGTCACATTCAAGTTTTACGTTTAGGTCACTTACCCGGGAACTGTATTCACTACATCTTTTAAACGTTGTAATGGTAAAACTACGCAACATGACATACCAGTAACGGGTGCGACCTTGACCCTCCATGCAGGTTATTCTTACGATTACGTCGATTTCTCATTGTAATTTAGTTTATAGTTTTGTCTTTGAAGACAAAATCATATATTTTGACACAGTTGTGTCATGGTAGTGCATCGTTTTGGACACAAGGGTTTCATCTATGACCTTGACTTACTATCTTTGGGCGAAGCAAAACTTTTTGTATATGTGAGTGAATGAGTGTGTGTGGGTGAGTATATGTGTGGATTTATAAAAAACGTAGTATTATTTATTTTTGTCAATAAACATGCATTGTAAATGTAATGGTGTCAATATTTATGTTGTTCTGTAATTCTGTAAAATAATCCTGTTAGAAAAGCACATGCTTATGTTGACATCTGCATGACCTGTGGGCAAGGATGCTGTCAGAATTTTTCTTCATTTACAAGTCAAACAAATATCATCCGGCCATGAATTGATTTTTTATGCCATGCTCCATATTGGGATAATGTTGTAAAGCACTTCTTTCGAGGGCAACAATCCCGGAAGCAAAGCAGTACCAGTACGACACATATAAGAGTTATTTTAAAAATATATATTGGACATATCAGCTATATCTACATCAAATGGATTTACATTATACGTCTGTATACCTGTCACAACTGACAATAACGTTACTGTTGTTTTTTTTAGGTAAGGCATAAATGAAGGAAAGAATACCAACTGCGTTTACATATCCTCTGGAATGATCCAGTTCGGCTACCGTAGTGGCCCCTGTGTGATAGACCCAACCGACAGAGATGTGAACTATCATAGTAGTATAATAACGAGGGGTACCAGTGCAGTTTCCCCATCGCGGGGAAAGAGACAACTAAAGAAATATGCCAGTGGGGACTCAGGCGTAACTCTCATTTACACCAAGATCTAAATGTAAGTCACGCCTAAATCAACACCAACATATTTCAATAGTTTTCTCAAACACCCCGCGATGGAAAACCCCGCTGATACCCCTCGTTATTATACTACTAATCAATCCGGTTGTCAGTTCGATAATAATATCGTGTCTATACTATAGGTTAGATTATATTAATCTACCCTCTCCTTTTGTAAATCTCTACATATTTTTCGGTAGAGATCTATCAAAATGGGGTTCTGGTAATGTTTGTGGAGCCACATGTTGAAATATTTCCCAGTCAGAGATATCACAGAATCAAGAATATCGATATATGACAGTATCAAGAATACGGAGAAATCATCAAATCAAGAATACTGAGATATCACAGAATCAAGAATACTGGAACAGCATCACATTAGGAGAGCGCAATAATTTTATTTTTCGACTTCCGGCGAAGCTACTTTCGGCGAAGTTTCCAATCACGCGATCCGAAACAGCATCAACTCCGGGTCTTCTCTACATTTTGCAATATTGAATGGTAGGCGGGAGGCAAGATGAGTTAGACAAGCTATTTTCATCTGACATACAAACATACAGCAAGAATAATGCTACAAGCACCAAGAATAAACTAACTATGTTCAATCAGAAAAATACAAGCAAGCATAACATCAGGAAAACAGATGGTGGAAAGATATCAAAGAATTGCAAGACAAATTGAAAATCCTAGTAGCTCAAAGAAAGAAAAAATAGAGCAAAAATAGCAGCAGGGATGAGACGGGGGAGAAATGTCAATGAATTACAAAAACAATTACAGGGATGAGATGGAATATTGAAAATCAAGAAAGATCAAAAAGAAGACCAAGAAGAAGACCAAACTGACACCGACGATACACGAGAAATGTCAGATGATAGTACAGATCAAAATGACACCAAAGATAGTACAGAAGATATTCTGGATGAATTACGAAATAGATTCGGGGAAAAGAGAAGATCTGTATGAAATCGCAAACATATCTATGCAGTTGAAAAAACTTGGATATATAGCTGAAAAAGATAAACAAGAAATACTCGATTGGTTGAACAAAGTTTTTGTCACAAATCAATACAGATAATCTCATATATTTTCACCGAAAGTAGAAATTTAATCTAAACCTATATTATATACAATGAACTCAGAAAAAGCTACCAAAGAAAGAAACATGGAGATAGATTGGAGCACCTTGGGGATTCGCTCGAGCAGATATCTAGCATACTATATAGCAAAAGAAAATGCCTTCGACAATAACCTGGTATCAGATATTTCAAAGGTGGACTACACAGAGGGGAATAGTGGAAAAACAAAACTGCGATCTATCCCAGGGTTAGGAAAAGCTTTCATCGATGATATATATGTATTTGGGTATCTAGGAAAAAAGAATATTCAAGCAAAACAAGGAAAGGTGATGTTAACCGAAGGAAAAACAGGCGCTGCAAAAAATATTGTACAAACAATAGCAACATTTGTGTCGAAAACAATTGGACGTGACGAGACTATTGTAATGTCAGAATCTGTAATTGCACATTGAACAAGAATCAGAACAGCAGTATCTCGAAAATTATAGAAATAATTGAATCGCATACAAGTAGTAGAGCAAGAAAGAACTGGGAACGCATATGGAAAGAAAAAACAATAGGAAATGTACTCGCAAAGATAGATGTGTCAAACATTCCCATGGGTGTAGTGGAAAAGAAGAAAATGAATCTCTGTCGACTTCTAGAAAGAGTGGGACTAGGAATATACTCTATAAATTACACAAGAGACTATTCTGGAACAATGAAAAGATCCAGTCTTGTTGATTATTACAACTTTGACAGAACGAAGAGCCTATTTTCTGGAATGCAGATTGAAGAGCCCACAATTCTAGAGAATACGAAATCAGTCGGAAATAATATCTTCACTACTATACAAACAAGAGGTGGAAATGTCGTGAGAACAAAAATATACAACAAGATTGTCTCAAACTTTGAAGCGGGGGATGTTCAAAAAGTATTCGGAGGGCATCTGGCTGATTTTGTTGATTCCAAATCTGAACGTTTGCGAAATACATTTTCGCACCCGTATGTGCAAAAACGAGGATGTACTAGAGTTGAACTTTCAATATACGGAGACCACAACCATTTGTCAGGAACACATATTCTAGAAGAAACTGTAGAAGAACTCCCGGGTATATTCTACATACAACCAGCAAAAAAGCAATGGGCAAATCTAGCAGAGAATATTGATAGAAATATGATTATACTAGACAGAGTTCAAAATACTTTGTACATTGTTTGGTATTGTAATACTCACACTGGTAGAATTGTAGGGACTTCATTCTCACCAAAAGTATCATGGAAAAAAGCAAAGAAGTATGCTGTGTCAGCATTTGGCTTTCGTCATTGCCCAATATTTGTGCTTGATATACTGCGATACGAAAATGGAAAATTTCTATTTGCCCCGCTAGAATGCTACACCAAAGAAAAAGATACGAAAACAATCATTTGTGGTCAAAATCCTTCCAAGGCTAGAACAACGAAGATAGAACCAACAGACTACCTCCCACCAACAAATTGTGTAGAGTGGATATGGAAGAGAAAGGGGAATAATAGAATAGGTGATGAGAAGCCTCCATTTCCAATTCTTCGACAAGAAACAAAGAGAAAGATATCAATGAACTCCACCAAGAAAAGAAATAATAATAAAAAAATTGCACAGATATTTGAAGAAGAGGAAAAGGGAAAATGGGTAGAGGTGAACAAAAAAGTACAGGAGAAAGTTTTGGAGGAAAAAGAAAAGGAGTTGAGTGAGTTGGAAAAAACATATGAGAAAAATAGAAAGAGAATAGAAAAAAAATAGAAAACGAGTAGAACAATTGTATTGTGATTTTCCCGATTGTATAGAATATGTTAGTCGCATACCTATTGGAAAATACTATCTGGTGGGGTTTGCAAATTATACCAAGAAAAAATATGATTAAAAAATTTGCTATTTGAAAAACGATTCCGGTCATCATACAGTCTATGCTACTGAAGGATTGAAGAGGATTTGTAAACAAGTAGAAGAACTTGGACTCACAATTTATGATAACTGGAGCGACTCACGTTCGTGCATACTAGACAAAGTACTAGTGGAAATATTTCCTCCTACAGAAAATACATGGAGTGGGAAAACAATACAATTGAATCCGACAAAGATATTGGTGATTAACTGCAGCAAAAAGAGAAAAACTATACTAGAAAGTGAAAAGGAGTATCTAGAGTCAAATGAATATTTGTTGGATTGTGATGAAAAAGTGAAAAAGACAGTGAGTTGTATTGCTATGCCAGAGGGTGACTACATGTGCAGGAAGTGTGTACGGCATAAAAAGAAAACAATACCATGTTTGTACTTTGAAGAAAATGATGTTCCAGTTTTTGGAAAAAGAAATGAAGAAAGTTACAGAAGAAACGAAGTCACCAATTGTAGTACACCTTGGAAAAGAAAATACAACACCTACAAAGAAGAAAGCCAGATTAGCAATTACAGTACTAGATGATATAGTAGAAAATAGTATTGAACAAACGGCTCCTCCGAGTTCTACACAACATGTCAAAGATATTCCGAAAACAACATACAAAGTATGCAAATATTTTAGAACGACATTTCGTAGGAAAGATAGAATATATCTACATGTGATGATTGACGGTAAAGAAGTAGGGATATATGGCTACTACCTACAAAGAGAAATGGAAAAGTATCTAGGGGATGGAAAGAAAAAACATATCTTGCTCAGTATTGGAAAAGATAGAAATACTCCTACACGAATGCCTGATGTTGATGTTATTTGGACAGAATGTTGAGATTTCGATTCAGATGATTGAGGAAATTTCACCGAAAGAGGACTTGCTAAACTTCAGGTGCATCTCTACATTTCATTTCGGTAGAGGTATACCAAACGGGGTTCTCGTAATGTTTTTTTCCTAGGACATGCTAGCAAGAGGACTTGCCAAACTTCAGATGTGTCTCTACATATTTTTCGGTAGAGATATATCAAAATGGGGTTCTGGTAATGTTTGTGGAGCTAAGTGTTGAAATATCACCCAGTTAGAGATATCAAAATATCAGGTATGCTGAAACAGCATCAAATCGAGAAATACTGAGGTATCACAGAATGCAGAATACTATGATATCACACAATCAAGAATACTGAGATATCATCAAATCAAGAATAATGAACTTGCAGCAAACCAGAGATATTGAGATATCATCAAATCAAGAATACTGAGATATCACAGAATCAAGAATACTGAGATATCACAGAATCAAGAATACTGAGATATCACCAAATCAAGAATACGGAGACATCACAGAATCAAGAATACCGAAACAGCATCGAATCAGGAATACTGAGATATCACAGAATCAAGAATACTGAGATATCATCAAATCAAGAATACTGAACTTGCATCAAATCAAGAATACTGAAACAGCATCGAATCAGGAATACTGAGATATCACAGAATCAAGAATACTGAGATATCATCAAATCAAGAATACTGAAGACTTGCAGCAAACAAGAGATATTGAGATATCATCAAATCAGAGATACTGAGATATCACCAAATCAGAGATACTGAGATATCATCAAATCAGAGATACAGAAATAGCAGCAAATCAGAGATACTGAAATAGCAGCAAATCAGAGATTTGTTTTACGTTTTACTATTTGTGGTATAAGAAGAGCTGTTGTAGATCTACTCAACGTCTGCGTCGATGTTGGTTTTCAGTTGTTTGCCAAGTCCAGTTATTTCAGCAACCATTGAACCACTGGTCAGTGAATCTCGAAATATGTCATCAGTACCATCAAGGACACTGGTAGACACATGTTCCATAACTCTGTATTGCATTTAAGCAAAAGCATGGCCCTTTTCTTACTTTGAATTTCTGGTTAAAGTTCTTTTTTGGCAAGTCCATGTATTTTAACAACTGAAAGTCGTACATTATCAAAACTTGATCTATTTCAATGAAACTCACTGCATACATCAAATAACAATGGCAAGCCTGTACATTTCATTAGCCCCATAAACCCCCACACCTTCCCTACTGCTACCACCACCATCACCCCCAGATCAATAGACAAATATTTGTTCTATTATTTTTGGTTTCTCTTCAGTTACCATGTCTGCATCATGTTCTCTTCCAACCCCTTCCCCAAACACACTCCACCTTAGACTCCCCCAATGAAAATATTGTGTTCTTTCTGTTTTTTTCTTATTCAGTAACATTTCACTTCCCCTCCCCACTCTCTTCAAGTTCATATTCGTTCTGGGGTATGAAGTATATGTTTACTGACCACACCCTCCCGCACCCAATACACCCTCACCTCACCACCACCTAACCTGCAGAATTAAGACTTGACCTTGTGAATGAACTGGCGCCATATATAATTGTTGAGACAGAGAAGTGACAGTGACCTTGTTTAAACGTGGCTTTTAATAGTGGAGCATGCTGTCCTTTCATCCGCTCTTGTTTAATATGGATCTTTCCATATTTGGTGGATGAAACTCCATGTGCTGGTTTTAATCTTTAGTTTATATGCTTGTCCTTGTCTGCTTTCTATGTGAGCTGCCTTTTGCTCTTCTAAATTATGTATTGTTTGGATGTTTTGTTTGGTGGTGTAGGGTTTGTCTTGTAATGGGAAATGTCTACCATGTTCCATACCATTCTTATTAACACTGGCATATAGCGCATAGCTTTGTCTGTAACCTGGCATTGCATTTGACTGAAGCTGCATCTTAAGTTCGCAAACTCCATCGCACAAGTACCCGGACCCTTGTATTGTAATACTACAATGACGACTGCATACCACATTGATTACTAACATGTCCAAAGTACGTCAAATATATTACTAACATGGCTACTCTTTACCACATTTTCTACTACTATGACCACTGTATATCACAAGTATTACTACCATGACCACTGTATATCACATTTAATACTACCATGACTACTAAGACTAATTTGAGTAATCACTGAATACCCCATTTATTACTACCATGTCCACTGAATACCCCATTTATTACTACCATGACCACTGAATACCCCATTTATTACTACCATGTCCACTGAATACTCCATTTATTACTACCATGTCCACTGAATACCCCATTCATTACTACCATGATCAC
>JAWPHD010016337.1:0-50425 GCA_037043455.1 Cyrtodaria siliqua
TCTAAGGTAGATAGTGAAATTCCCAGTTTAAAGGGACACTGTCCGTAAGTAAACAGATATTGAGCATAGCCAAATAACTGCCTGATTTTTATTCAGTGAAATGGTATACATGAAAACATTAGCATAGACCGAGATAAGCCAGTAGTATTACATTTGTGAGTTGAAAAAAAAAGTTTTATTTATTAATTTGTAAATAATGTGGGACCCACATTATTTACATTTCCTACTGATAACATGACATCCATTAGCGCATTAGCTTTTATATATTGTAATCTCATACATAATACATCTGGCCCACAGCCCAGTTAGCTCTCAGTCGGTAGGCGACTATATGCACCCGCGAGTGTAATTTTAGTGTGGGTTATGAGTTCAACCCCAATAAGTGGTACCTCCTGTTTTTGTACCGCTATTGAATTTCGTCAAACAATCCTGGTTTTATTTAGTAAATATTCAATAATGGTTGGTGGTGGTATGTTTGTCAACGTCATTATTTTTGTGTTTTTTATGGGCTAAAAGTTACAGACATTGTCCCTTCTAAGGCAAAACAACGTGAATTTTCCTAAAAGGGTGGAAAAAGCACTGTGATATCACTAATAGAGAAAGATAAAAATAGCAAATTTTGTTCCATTTTAAACAGGTCCTGCATTATTCCTTATGAAAATATGGTTATTACCAGCTCCACCTTGTATTTAATCACTGACCATATGATAGAAGGCACTTGTCACTGCAAGCCATGTAGTCCCCTGTATACAATGGGCTTGAACTTAAACACCAGGAACGTAGCTGACTTGAAATGAATATATAGGCCCGACAAACAAAGGAGGGTCTGGCGACATGGGGGGAGGGGGGGGGGGGGAGGGGGGGGGGAGGTTATGGGTCAATATTTGTTTCTTTTTTTTATTTTTACAGCATATGTAATTCAACTTTTGTCAACTGTTCTCAGATTGTTAAAAAAAAATTCTTTTAATTACCGCAGAAGTGTTCTGTCAGATATACGCCAAAATGCACCATTACATAGCTAAGTTAAAAAAAGTGCCAGAATGATTTTTCCTCTTAAACATACATGTGTCCTGCATGTATTCTCCATGCAAATTCAATAAAAAAGCCCACAACACTGTTATTAAGAGCACTTATATATATATATACTTGTAATAATCTATCCTGCAGCATTTGTGTCCAGGCAGCATTCTGTATCCAGCAAACAATAGGCTGAAAAATCAGGTAATGAGGACAGATATACATTATATCTAAAGTACATACACAAAGGCTTAACACGTCACAGAGGTTAAATAATCAACCATCGTATTATACTAACAGATTAGTGAGATAGTATTGATGAACTTGTTTGTTTACTGAACTGATCAGTATCACTGTCGGGATCCGTACACCGGATCTTGGTCAAGACCCGTTCACTAGTACGGAGTTTTGGTCAGCCATGTTGGAGAAAACGTGCGGATAAGAATCAGCAAAGAGGTAGGTTAACCACGTTTTTTCTGCTATTTTTGTTCATGTATGATGAATATATCAGTATTGGTGTATGTTGCGGAAACATTGCCCCATTCAAATATTACCGTACATTGTTGACATATGACTTTAAATGCTACAATTCGGATCAAAGGAAAAACAATTGCCTGGTGTTGAAAATCGCCGGAAAGTACCCTTCAGCAATAAATATCTCATTAATTTTCAAGTTAATGAAAATTTGAATTGGCAGATTTATTTGTTTTTCACAATATACGTGCCATGCTCAAAATTTCAGCATCATTCGTCCGAAATTGGCCGAGATATGAATCGAAGCAAAATTAATGTTTGTGTCACGGGGTCTTGGGCAACTTGTGTACGGAGTACTGCAAATATTATTTATTACTGTACGGAGTTTTGCTTTAAATATATTGTATGAAACTATGGTTTTAATGGTACTTGCATTACATGTAATACATAAAACATTCATTGAATGTTTGTAAACAGTCAATGTAGTGTCATTAGAACTGAATCAACGTAGATTTCCCTTGAACAGATATAATCATGCGAGCTATATAGATAATTTAATATGTAACCCATGCCTTTATCTATATTATTATGTGTTGTCAATGTAGTTTAAGAACTAACTTTACATTTTCTATTAACATGCTTAGGAAAAGTTTGGACATAGTTTAGATGTCAGTATGGGGCATAGAATTAATTTTCACCTGACAGGCAAACTGTTTGAAAAAAATACGGTAAGGATTTTTAACGCCCGTGGGTGGACGTATAATAAATACTTTATTTAAACAATATTTTATTCAAGTTACTGAATGGGATTGGACAACAGGCAATGCCTATGTAAGGACCCTCTCTCCATATCCAAGGTACATATAAACAATAAATTCATATCAAACATAACATAAAATGTGGAATTGTAGTACAGTTTGCATATATTGGTTTGACAATTAACTTAGAATCTTTGAAACATGTGTACCGTGATTGTTTAGTATTAACACTTTGTACTGTCAGAAAAAATTTAAGTGAGAAAAAAAAGAATCAACAGAAAGAAAATCATATCTGGAAACCAATACGAAATATATATAAAAATGTACCGATTATTACAAAATATAATGGTTTTAGTATGAGTTTCTGTAACCAATAGTTAATTTTGGGAATTTAAGATAACTGAGAAAACAGACAAACAAAACAAATAAAAATTACAATAAAAAAGGAGAGAAGAGATGATAATATATAAAAAAAACTTCTAGCATTGGTGACAAGACATATCTGAAAATACAATAGTATATACATACATATACATATGTACATGTAACATACATCTATAATTCTACGAAAATCCCCTGGTACACTTGATGTATTTGTGGACGATAAGTACAATTTCTGAGTTCGTCGTATCGTTTAGTATCAAGTCAATGTTGATATGCGTGACATCAACACGATTGGGCTAGGGTTATCAAGTAAGTCATTTCTTGAATTGGTTATACAGTGGACAGTCTTGAAAAAGAAATGAGTATGTGTCCTCACATGGATTGCCACATTTCGGACATACTGCTGAATCTGTCAAGAAGTGGTCAAATAAATGCGTATTTAGATTACTTGAGTTATTTCTTAATTGACAATGGATGATGTTATCATTCCTAATTCCTATATTATAGTGATATGGACTGTCAGTCCTATGTTCAATAGCCTTAAGTTTATGCTTAAACTGTTCAACAGATGGTGCATTTTTAGCGTCTAAATGTAAAGCATTCCACAATCTAATTGTACTCGGCAGAAAGCTGTTATAATATGATGTTGTACGACAAAGAGGGAGACGTAAGTTTAATCCTGAAGTTCGAAGGTTATAATTATTGTTTACAGGTAAGTATGGCTGGATTAAGTTATACATGTAATCTGGACTTATGCCATAAATTATTTTGTAAGTAGTTACAAGTTTATGATCTTTTCTTCTTTTTGTTATTGTTTCTAAGTTCAATTCAGTATATAAGTATGATCTAGAGGAATTGCATCTGAGGCCTGTTATTATTCGTGCTGCTTCAACTTGGACGCTCTCTAATAGATCAGATTCTCCCTGTGTACAGTTATCCCATACTGAATCTCCATATTCAAGTATAAGTCTTATAAAGGCGATATATATTTTCAATAGAGAATGTCTGTCAAGTTTGTACTTAAGCATTCTTAGAATGTTAAATCGTGCACATGCTTTTTCGTATATATTTTCTATTTTTTTTTGCGACCAAGTTGCATTGGACTGAATTGTTAATCCAAGGTGGCAATGTGACGCTACGTCTTGTACTACATCATTATCAAAGTAGACTGGTGGGTGGTTATAGTTTCTTCTAGTGCAAACAAGGCTTTTGTGTTTTTTTAGGATTAAATGTAACAGCCCATTTTTTTGACCATTCAGATATTTTGCAAAGATCATTTGTAAGAGAGTTGGCACATTCTACTGGGTTTTTATCAACTACAACAAAAAGAGAAGTGTCATCAGCAAATAACCGTACATCATTCAATAAGTCATCTGGGATGTCATTTATATAAAGCAGAAATAGAAACGGACCTAAAACATAGCCTTGCGGAACACCTGCATCTATAGTACTGAAGCGTGAATAAAATCCATCTAGGACTACTTTTTGCTGCCTATCAGAGAGATACTACGTATCCAGTTACATAATGAATCATTGATACCATATTTAGCTAATTTAAAAAGCAACTCAGCATGCCATACTTTGTCAAACGCAAACTATAAATCGTACATCTTTCCCAGCGTCGAGGTTGCTTATTATGTTATTATATATTTCTATGAGCTGATTTACTGTAGAGTCTCTAGGTTGAAAGCCTGCCTGGCATTTGCACAGAAGGTTATTCGTTTTGATATAGTTGAACAAGTGTTTAAATACGATTTTTTCCATCAATTTGCAAATAATACTGGTAATGGATATAGGCCTATAATTGCCCGGCATGTCAGGTTTTCCCTTGCCCTTAAAAATAGGAGTTACATTCGCCTGTTTCCATTGGTATGGTACTTTTCTAGTGGACAATGACAGATTAAAAAGTCGCGTCAATGGAGCAGCGATGCTATTTAAAACTAATTTTAACACCTTTGGGCTAATCATATCTGGGCCTGGAGGTTTCGATAATTTCAAGATTTTCAATTGATCAATTACTTCCGTTTCATTTATAATAAAGACATTCATTTTATAGTCAGTGGGATTATGAAAAGTAGGTAATTCCGGTTCATGTTCAATATGAGATGTTGCAGAAAAGGAAGAATTCAATGCGTTTGCTTTGTCTACTGGATGTATTAAAATACGACCGTTATTTTTTATTGGAAAGTTTGGTTGAGTTATTTTGTTCAATTTAGAGATCGATTTTGCTATACGCCACCATTTACCCGTGGGGATTGATTTATCAGTTAACTGGGATGTAAGTTTTGACTTGTATGATTCCTTAGATCCGCGGATTAAAGCAATTACCTCATTTATAAGTTGAATAAACATTGACCAATATAATGGATTGTTGTAAATGAGAAAAAAAATTATATGACGTTAACTGTGGTCACAATGAGCTAAAATTGGACAACTATATCAATTCTAACAGACAATAATATACGTCTGGACTTAGTTTGTAGTACTTGTAGTTATTTGGAATAAGTACGGAGTCTTTCTCAAGAATTACCCCTTTTAAGTTTTAGTTTTCTGCATTTTTTCGTCTTAACAATACAAAATGGTATAAGACATATAGGACCTAAATAATGTCTCAGAATTACTACAAATATAAGTAAATAACTTCAGTGCAGAGCAGCGAAAACAATCTTAGCATTGCAAAACCCCGTACAGTACATGGACAAGACTCCGTACACAAATCAGCGTCTGTTTATATGAATTAGTTACGCTGGGCACGTTTTGTTTCGATTCATATCTCGGCCAATTTCGGATGAATGATGCTGAAATTTTGAACATGGACGTATATTGGGAAAACAAATAAATCTGCCAATTCAAAATTTTCATTAACTTGAAAATTAATGAGATATTTATTGCTGAAGGGTACTTTGGGCGAATTTCAGCACCGGCAATTGTTTTTCTTTGATCCGAATTGTAGCATTTAAAGTAATATGTCAACAATGTACGGTAATATTTGAACGGGGAAATGTTTCCGCAACATATAGCAATACTGATTATTCATATACATGAACAAAAATAGGAGAAAAACGTGGTTAACCTACCTTTGCTGTTGTTATCCGCACGTTTTCTACAACATGGCTGACCAAAACTCCGTACTAGTGAACGGGGTCTTGACCAAGATCCGGTGTACGGATCCCGACAGTGAGTATTAACTATTTAATTTATCTGCAGTTTACTTTCAACTGCGGTCATCTGTCAGACAGTGAGCCACCTGTGAACCCTTTGTGTAACCAACCAGTACAGTGACAGATAAATTTTGTTTTATGGTAAGAAGACTGGGTTCCAATTTTTTTTTCTCATACATCTAGTAAAATGGTTTAAATCTCGTTCCATGCACTGGAATTGCACGTTAAATATTAATAGTTTAACATAAATGTAAACTTAACAAGGTGAAAAAATAATACCATTCCCAGTGGCAATTTTTTTTTCTTTTTAATTTTATTTGCTTGGTAAATATTTTAGAGGGGAACTTTAAGCAGAAAAAGGGGAAATATATTCTTTTAGGGAAATGTAATGAAATCCTACAAGCGAATGTATACATGGTAATGTGTTTGCAAAGTATTTAAACATACAATATTGCTTTTGGTTGATAGTGAAATTCCCAGTTTAAAGGGACACTGTCCGTAAGTAAACAGATATTGAGCATAGCCAAATAACTGCCTGATTTTTATTCAGTGAAATGTATACATGAAAACATTAGCATAGACCGAGATAAGCCAGTAGTATTACATTTGTGAGTTGAAAAAAAAAGTTTTATTTATTATTTGTAAATAATGTGGGACCCACATTATTTACATTTCCTACTGATAACATGACATCCATTAGCGCATTAGCTTTTATATATTGTATCTCTTACATAATACATCTGGCCCCAGCCCAGTTAGCTCAGTCGGTAGCGACTATATGACCCGCGAGTGTAATTTTAGTGTGGGTTATGAGTTCAACCCCAATAAGTGGTACTCCTGTTTTTGTACCGCTATTGAATTTCGTCAAACAATCCTGGTTTTATTTAGTAAATATTCAATAATGGTTGGTGTGGTATGTTTGTCAACGTCATTATTTTGTGTTTTTTATGGGCTAAAAGTTACAGACATTGTCCCTTTAAGGCAAAACAACGTGAATTTTCCTAAAAGGGTGGAAAAAGCACTGTGATATCACTAATAGAAAAGATAACAAGAGGTCAATGACCTTGAAGCTCTACTGATTGATTTTGATTTCAGGAAGTAGTCGCTACAGACTTGTTTTTTGAAAATCTATTTTTAACCGTGGTGGCCATCTTGAATTTCCGGCCGACCTGAAATTTTGCTAGGATCAATTAGACATTAAGAGCAACATTCCTGTGAAGTTTCATGAAAATCCGTCAAGTAGTTTCAGAGGAGTAGTCGCTACAAGTTTTCATTATATAACTCTATGTAAACAAAGATGGCCGCTGGTAGCCATGTTTAACGTCAAATCAAAACAATTTTCGACAAGGACCAACATCATGTCATACTGATCATTTTAGAAAAAGTCCCATATCAATATCTCTTATAGTTTTGAAGAAGTAGTCGCTACAAACTTATTTATTTTAAATCTATTTTTAGCTGTGGTGGCCATCTTGAATTTCCGGCCGACCTGAAATTTTTCTAGGATCAACTAGACATCAAGATCAACATTCCTGTGAAGTTTCATGAACATCCGTCAGGTAGTTTCAGAGGAGTAGTCGCTACAAGTTTTTACTATATAACTCTGTGTAACCAAAGATGGCCACTGGCAGCCATGTTTAACGTCGAATCAAAATAATTTTCCACAAGGATCAACATCATGTCATGCTGATCATTTTAGAAAAAGTCCCATATCAATATCACTTATAGTTTTCAAGAAGTAGTCGCTAAAAAGTTGTATTTTGAAAATCTATTTTTAGCCATGGCGGCCATCTTGAATTTCCGGCCGACCTGAAATTTTGCTAGGATCAATTAGACATAAAGAGCAACATTCCTGTAAAGTTTCATGAAAATCCGCCAAGTAGTTTCAGAGGAGTAGTCGCTACAAGTTTTTACTATATAACTCGATGTAAACAAAGATGGCCGCTGGCAGCCACGTTTACGTCGAATCAAAACGATTTTTGATAAGGACCAACATCATGTCATGCTGATCATTTTAGAAAAAGTCCCATATCAATATCACTTATAGTTTTCAAGAAGTAGTCGCTACAAACTTGTATTTTGAAAATCTATTTTTAGCTTTGGCGGCCATCTTGGATTTCACATCAACATGAATTTTTGCTAGGATCAACTAGACTTCATGGGCAACATTTCTGTAAAGTTTTATGAATATCCATCCAGTAGTTTCAGAGGAGTAGTCGCTACAAATAAAAGTTAACGGACAGACGGACGGACAGACGGACAGACGGACGACGGACGCCGCACCACGGCATAAGCTCTGCTGATCTCTGATCAGTAGAGCTAAAAATAGCAAATTTGTTCCATTTTAAACAGGTCCTGCATATTCTTATGAAAATATGGTTATTACCAGCTCCACCTTGTATTTAATCACTGACCATATGATAGAAGGCACTTGCACTGCAAGCCATGATAAGTCCCCTGTATACAATGGGCTTGAACTTAAACACCAGGAACGTAGCTGACTTGAAATGAATATATAGGCCCGACAAACAAGGAGGGTCTGGCGACATGCTCCTCTGGCACTTTTTTTTAACTTAGCTATGTAATGGTGCATTTTGGCGTATATCTGACAGAACACTTCTGCGGTAATTAAAAGAATTTTTTTTTAACAAATCTGAGAACAGTTGACAAAGTTGAATTACATATGCTGTAAAATAAAAAAAGAAACAAATATTGACCCATAACCCCCCCCCCCCCCCCCCCCCCCCCCCCCCCCCTCTGGCTTGTTTTTATTGCATTTTTGGACTTTTCATGTTTTTTCATTTTTACAAATTGATGTATATGGCCTAATAGTAGCTACGCCGATAACACTGTTTGAATTTTCCGACACAATTTCCGGAGATACACAGAAACCCTTTACAGTGAAACTTCAAAGGGGCCTTTTACAAAGGAGTGCCAATGTCACAAAAACAAGGAACACTAAACTACCATTCAAATACTTGAGGCATGACAATGCATTCATCTTTTATTATAGCAGTGGTAAGAGGGATTTGGTGACTCCGACTAGGCTGGGGGTGGGGAGGAGACATAGATGTATTTTCATATAAATGAAAATATCGAATAAAATTGATGCATCTGATAATACATAATTATACATACATGTATATAATAATCAAGATTTTTTAAAAGTTTAGAGCATATATATATGTATTATGTTAATGGTACTACCATATTTTTAAACTGAGGGCTTCAAATACTGTTGACCATTACAACTTTAATAAAATTAATATAACAAATACTTTGGTTCAAATATATAAATAACTATATTGGTAATCGCTTCATATGCTTGAAAAGTTTATTCGATACATATTTTTTTGGATCTATTTACTTAAAACCAAGAGTGTAGTTACTCTCCCATGAGGGAGAGGAGATCGCCGTGTTTTTACTATAGGAACCGCTCTGACCGTACACAGCCAAAAGAAATCGCAAAAAGGGCTGGCAAGGTGACAGGGTTCGAATTTAACTTAATTTTTTACTTGCAATTTTATCACCTTTTATTTTACCAAAACATGGCAGTGACCACAAGCGGCCGATTCACTAGAGTTATCTTACTCAACACATGGAGCTGGCTGAGTGTCTAAGACAGTCAGCAATTCATCGCTAGTCTTCTTTTTTTCGTTTGTTGACTTGGAAAAAATCAGAAATTCATTATCGATTCACCTATCCGCAAAACGCTTGCATTTTGACTAGAAGAGCGATTACCATAACGTCTAAAATGCGGGCCGGGCCGTACGGTACCGTACATTGTACGGAATAACTTATTTCCCTATTTTCGAATAGATATTGTAATGGTTTCAATTGTATTAATTACTTCAAATAGATTTGATATAATGTGTTTTTATTTTAAAAATGAAAGTGCCTAACTAACAGGCCTTGACACTAACTCATTTTGGAAGGAATCCCACAGGGACTCCTGCTTTTGAAATCTGGTGTCCCTCCCATAAAATAGGAGTCCCTGCCATTTTCTATAGGTTCAAGGTATAAATCTCGGGGGAAATGTTTAAAAAAAACATTGAAAAGACATTATTTGTGTAACTGTATTTATTATTTAACCTGTTCATATAAAATTGATCTGCTTTTTAATAGTTTGAATTTTCATTTTCGTATCAAATTTAAAAGCATTCAGTATGCTGTTTTGCAACACAGCGTTTGGGAAATGCTGCTGCATGTAACATTGACAAGGATTTAATTCCCGATGATTCATTTATTGACCATGACTTTGATTTACAGAGTTCAAACTCGGATTGGAATTTAGTCAGAAGTGACTTCTCCCTCCAGAGAAATCACATTTCACATTAGGCCAAAAAAAAAAATAGGTGTGTTTCCTATTGCATGCTCTGAAAAAATAAGGTCGGTAGGTAGGCATTTTCTTTTTTCTTTTTTTTTTGGAGCAAGATATTGTGAGATTCTACATGTATTTATCACATAAACCCAATACAAGTTGATGATACAGCTGAAAGTTTCTCTGTGATGTAAGTTTACCTCGATATATTGTGATAAATCATTGTTCAGAACAAATAAACAATTTTTTAATTTTTTTTTTCATAAAAAGTTTTAGGGTCGGAAAAATAGGGTCGGTCGGGCCACCGGAAACACAGGTATTTTTTTTGTTGGCCTTAAGAGTGTTGATTGCTTTATTCAGTCACTCCTTACGGCTGACACATGGATAGAAGAATAAAACAAGAGGTCAATGACCTTGAAGCTCTACTGATTGATTTTGATTTCAGGAAGTAGTCGCTACAAACTGGTTTTTTGAAAATCTATTTTTAGCCGTGGTGGCCATCTTGAATTTCCGGCCGACCTGCTAGGATCAATAAGACATCAAGAGCAACATTCCTGTGAAGTTTCATGAAAATCCGTCCAGTAGTTTCAGAGGAGTAGTCGCTACAAGTTTTCATTATATAACTCTATGTAAACAAAGATGGCCACTGACAGCCATGTTTAACATTTAATCAAAATAATGTTCGACTCGGATAACCATCATGTCATGCTGATCATTTTAGAAAAAGTCCCATATCAATATCTCTTATAGTTTTCAAGAAGTAGTCGCTACAAACTTATTTTTTAAAAATCTATTTTTAGCCATGGCGGCCATCTTGAATTTCCGGCCGACCTGAAATTTTGCTAAGATCAATAAGACATCAAGAGCAAGATTCGTGTTAAGTTTCATGAAAATCCTTCAAGCAGTTTCAGAGGAGTAGTCGCTACAAGTTATCATTATATAACTCTATGTAAACAAACATGGCCACTGGCAGCCATGTTTAACGTCGAATCAAAATAATGTTCGACTTGAATAACCATCATGTCATGCTGATCATTTTAGAAAATGTCCCATATCAATATCACTTATAGTTTTCAAGAAGTAGTCGCTACAAACTTATTTTTTAAAAATCTATTTTTAGCCGTGGCGGCCATCTTTAATTTCCGGCCGACCTGAAATTTTGCTAGGATCAATTAGACATTAAGAGCAACATTCCTGTGAAGTTTCATGAAAATCCGTCAAGTAGTTTTAGAGGAGTAGTCGCTACAAGTTTTCATTATATAACTCTATGTAAACAAAGATGGCCGCTGGCAGCCATGTTTAACGTCGAATCAAAACGATTTTCGACAAGGACCAACATCATGTCATGCTGATCATTTTAGAAAAAGTCCCATACCAATATCTCTTATAGTTTTCAAGAAGTAGTCGCTACAAACTTATTTTTTAAAACTCTATTTTTAGCTGTGGTGGCCATCTTGAATTTCCGGCCGACCTGAAATTTTGCTAGGATCAATTAGACATCAAGAGCAACATTCCTATGAAGTTTCATGAAAATCCGTCAAGTAGTTTCAGAGAAGTAGTCGCTACAAGTTTTCATTATATAACTCTATGTAAACAAAGATGGCCGCTGGCAGCCATGTTTAACGTCGAATCAAAACGATTTTCAACAAGGACCAACATCATGTCATGCTGATCATTTTAGAAAAAGTCCCATAGCAATATCCCTTAGAGTTTTCAAGAAGTAGTCGCTACAAACTTGTTTTTTAAAAACCTATTTTTAGATTTGGCGGCCATCTTGGATTTCACATCTACATGAATTTTTGCTAGGATCAACTAGACTTCATGGGCAACATTTCTGTAAAGTTTCATGAAAATCCATTCAGTAGTTTCAGAGGAGTAGTCGCTACAAAAAAAAGTTTACGGACAGACAGACGGACGGACAGACAGACAGACGGACGCCGCACCACGGCATAAGCTCTGCTGATCTCTGATCAGTAGAGCTAAAAATATATATAGGCCCTACATGGATTATTGCATTTGTCTTTTACCCAATGCTCTTCCTTCTATTCATAATTTTCCATTGCAGAGATGTTGAGATTTTATCTTATTTTCGGTAGGTGATAAAATTTGTGTTACTTGGTTTTTATCCTTAGGTTCTATAGTAAAATAAAAATTTTGCCAGAGTAAAAAGACGATAATTTTCAAGATTCTGGTTTTGAAAGATACATATACTGAATCAATTTACATGCATGTGCATGAAATATGCAGGGTTTTAAAAGAATCACACTGTAGATACCTTAATTTTAACACTAAACTTGGTTGAACATCAAGGATAAAGACCGAGTTTATCACCTACCAGAGTGTATTGGTATGTCTTATTTTTCATCACTGACTGGTCAGTTTTTTTGATGAAGCTCTATCAAAATTATGAATCAATTTGTAAATTTTAAGCTCACACGTAATTTAAAATATCTTCCTACGATGCTTATTCTCCATACTGCCAATGTGTTTATTCCCCCATTTGTATCACATCACAATACAGTTTTGCTGATGTTACACTTACTTCTACTACAAAGTTCTCTACATCCGAAATCATGTACTATCTGAACTACTATGCTACCGCACTTTCTTCGTCCGGAAAATTATCACCGAAATTTGATCGAAAAGTCATCAGTTACAGACAATTTTATCCATTAACACGTTTTTTAATGCCAAAAAAACGTGCTAATGTTAAACTTATTTTGTTGTATGAAAATATGAAGAAAAAACCCTTTTCGGCCAAAAAAAATGGCAAGTCGATATTCGATGGAAATAGCTCAATTACGCATCATCTATGAACTTCTGTTTATGCTATAACGTGTTTTGAATGCCTTAAAGTTAGTCTTATCGAAGAATTAAGACAACTATTTATTATTTGATCGGTCTTATTAAATTTGAAAAAGAATTTGAAAGCAGATCTGAAGTCATGATTCTTCATGTCATTATTTTCGGTCAGGTCACACTTTTAATACAGGTTACTCTGACTGTAAAGTATGCTGCGATTGGCCAGTTCTTTAGCTATACCTTACCTCATTGGATAAGGCGTGTGCATACCCTGCATTGAATCTCACCAGATGGCGCTTACGACAGTCACGTCACCTCATGTCCAAAATGTAAACCATTGAGAATTTTGTCTCGAGGGATGTGAATTTAGAGTAGTCAGGCATGCTCCACCCAGGATTTCCGCATTTAGAAGAAAATTTATTCATAAACAATGCAACTTTAATTTAATTGAACAATTTTTGTTGCAGATTTTAATATTTCCACTCCCAGAAATTGAGAAGCCCAGTCGGAATACCAAACTTGGGACCCTGTTAGTGTCGAGGACTGACTAACAGTTCTTCGGTTAATTTTTACGGTTAAACTTATAAAGCCAAGTTACAGAACGGCTACGGTACGGCTTGCGTTTTATCCATAACTGTCCCTGGACGTCACGATCTGCTGGAGATCTTTTTTTACAAATCATTTTGACCAGTTATCTAACTTAGTCACTCAGGAAAGCGTAGTTTTATCAAAATACACTAACAACCATTCTATTTATTTATAGGGCTTCGATTTATTTATAGAATTTCAAGGAAAGCCAATACGTTTCACGAAAATTAACAAAATGAATTGATCACTGGTATGTTTCGTATTGCGCCCGCTCGGCCTAGACAAGTGTAGTCAGTGCGCCATGTGTCAGGCCCTCCTCTGAGCATCGCAAATGGTGAAAGAAAAAAGAAAATGGCCCTAAATTTCAAACTATGGCGAAAGTGTTTGGCGACATCAAAATTGCCGAAAGGCCAAACTTGTTTAATTGCTAGGATGTAAGCGGCCTGTTACAAATAGACCTCTACACTAAACACCTAGACGAGTGTACATTGACTCTGGGATGATAATCATATTATCATTAACCCTGATTGACTATAACAAACCAATTGACACCTACCACGCGCGAGCACTTAACCTTAAATAAACACACAAAGCCGATAACCTTTTAACCCCATGCTCTTTCTGTTTTAGCTGCTATATTATATGTTTTTATGTTTACAAATATTTTGTCGGAAAATAGCTCATTGAGCTAATGTTATAATTTGTTTGTGAAAACCGACTTAATATAAATATTCTTGTATCTTGGGGAAAGCCCTGACTTAAAACAATACAAACATTTGCTTGCAACACTTCATGTATACAATATTATATTTTAAAATGAAACTATGTGTAAAAATATCATACTAAATGAATCAATTACATATTACTAATTGATCACATTAGTGTACTATGAACACATTAACAAACACATTTAAAATATACATAACACTCTAGAAGAAATATGACAATTTCTCCAATTTGGCTCAAACTTTTTTCATTTGGCGCAAGAAAAAAATGGCCAGATGAGGCTCTGTGTGTGTTTTAATTGACGTAAATAAAACACTGTACATATACGGATATTTTCCACTCGCCACATTTTGTGAGTACATGAAAAAGTAACTCGCATTCTGCAGAACAAACTCGCAATTTGCGAGTATGCGAGCTTAAATTCGAACCCTGGGTCAGAGAAGGCTCGGATTAACATAAAATCAGATCCTGATAAGTTTTCATATACCAAAGGCAAAAGGAAACGAGCGTGTAAAAAGGATGCATTAAAACCAACATGATCATATGATACTGATGAGTTTAAACAAGACAAAACTATTCTAACAGCAAGCCAACAATTCTCACTGTGGCTAATCTATTATCTTTTCAATTACCCCACCCACACAACCACCTGTGAACATTTTGACAGATCTAATATTTAGATTGCAATGAAACAATTCTAAATTGACACACGTCTTACACTTATACCGATTTAATATTGATTCAAGTCTTCAGTTCACTTTCATGGTGTTCAGTTCACTAATCATAAATTACCTTTTAAGTGTTTATCATCGCAACGTAGTGGACATTTCCGTATATTTACAATTCCATTTTTACGGATTTTACCGGAAATTTTGCCGGAAAGTAACGGAAATTATTTTACCGCTTTATCAATAACAATATTAATAACGTAGCCTATAATGAAGTACACACTTGCTAATGATATTATTTGGTGTCTTTGAATGATACTAAAGGACATTTTAACACATATAATTATCTACTGGATACAAGAATTTGAAATTATTTTTTTTCATGTGCATAAGCAATATGATAATGAAGTGGTGAAGTGGAGATGACTGGAGCATCGAAAAATGAAAATAATTATTTCTCAGTGTTCTCATAGCAACGCAGGATAACTAATTAAAATGGCATCTATAGTGAAAAATCAAATTTTGAAGCATTTATCAAAGTAAGTTTAATTTATTCATGAACAGCCTGTAAGGCCCTATTTTAAAAAAAAAGACTGAAAAAAAAAAGCCTATTTTCGTTTCAACGTTGAACGTGTGACAATATTTTAGGGGTGGGGTAAGGTATTCGACCCAAGAATTAAATGATGGTTCCGGTTTGTCCCGGATTTATGTTTTAGAAATAAGCATAATTTTTTTATTTGTTTGGTAGATGTTATTTTTATTTTAACGACATTAATTGTACTAACATTAAACCAGTTCCAACACATAATTTCTGGTGTTATCATTAGTCGGCACCTAAGAATCCCCATTCGTTTTTACTGTAAATAAGCAAACAATCTCAATATTTTGCTTTATCAGGACCTTTAAGTATGTGTTGCTTCATCTGGTTTACAGTCTTCGAAATAGTTTTTTTTAAGCACTTGCCCCTTCGGGCAGACAACATAGAATTCAAACTTGCCCGAATCCATTTTAACTTGCTCGAAAAAAAAATCAATAAAAATGACTAAAAAACTTGATTTCTTATTGTATCTTTATTCTCTATATGAAAATAACAGAGAAAAAATTTTCTTGAAGAATTTTCTTTGTTTCATTTACAGGGTCCGACAAATCTTTAAAATCTGTGGTAGCCCACTGGGATACCAGAAACTGAACTTGGTAGCCCGGCATGCACGCGGCGGACTCTAGGCGACTCAACATTTTTCACATTTGTGAACTGTTATTGAACATGTTTGTATGTAAATGGATTTTGAACATGTTTGTATGTAAATGGATTTACTAATAAAATTATTTCTATAATATATGACTTTTGACTTTGTTGTTTTACCAATATAAAAATAAAACAAATTTCCTTTTAAGTAATTTAGAGGCATTTTATAAAGATCCAAATCTAGGCTTTAAGGGTTTAACTAAATTTTAAAAAGATTATTTTAAATCATGTGGGTGCTAAAGCAGAATTATTATAAAATGCCTCTTAATCATTGAAATGAAATGGATAACGTTTTATATTTTTTGATGATAGTCATTTATACTTAAAAGTCGTCATCAACGTGTAAAAAAAATCGACAATAAAATCTACAGTCCAGGTTATATTTTTTCTTACATAATATACATAGGCTAACGTTGATGACTACACGCGCAAACAAATGCATGTACA
This sequence comes from Cyrtodaria siliqua, assembly GCA_037043455.1. Taxonomy (NCBI): domain Eukaryota; kingdom Metazoa; phylum Mollusca; class Bivalvia; order Adapedonta; family Hiatellidae; genus Cyrtodaria; species Cyrtodaria siliqua. The sequence continues at coordinate 16,593 of JAWPHD010016337.1, forward strand.
TTGTACCGGGCAAATACTCAAAGGAACGGCCAGGTGATGTGATGACGTAGCGTGTACTGAGTTCATAAACTACACATGTTTGTGTTACATGTACATAACACAAGCACGTTCAAAACATTTGTAAAGCGCGATGTTTTTAATATGGTGGTCAACACTAATTGATAAGCGTACGTGTTTTTGAATTATGAACAAACTTTTTGCATCAAAAATCAAATTAAGAAAGCGCGTGACATCTTGATAAAAATGTATTTACGATATCCCACAGAGTTCTTCTATTTATAGGAATTATGCAAAAATATTTAAATTTTCCTTGGTTGTTGAGATATTCAAGTTCAAAGTTCACTTATAAACAACTTTTCCCGATATTTTTTGTTATTGTTTACCTGGGCCTTCAGTTCAGGAAACATAAATTCTTATAATGAGTATGGTGCCCCGATGCAGCTTTTTTAAAATAGCGCCGTTCAGGATTGTTATTCGCTTTTTGATTCTGTTGGATATAATTATTGACGAAGTTTGGTAAAATATAACCGAGAATCCCCATAATCGCGATGGATACGAAATACCATTGCCGCGGTGGAATAAAATTGCCGCGATGAGTGGGAATTGTCGTAATCTGCGTGGTACCATCTGTATTATCATTTGATTTTTGACTTCTTTAATTGTCTTAGTCAATCGCCAGGTTTCTATTGCATGCAATTTGCAAACTAATTTGCACCTCAGGAAAAGGAGACTCAATCTTCTCCCATAATGCCCCATGGCCATCCAATCAAATGTTTTCCAGCCATGTCCGAGTGAATAAATTATTGATGCAACATCGTTATTATCCAATCAAAGTGTACCCTAGTATTAAAACAACTAACGAATATTAATGAGCTATGCATGTGTCAGTCGATCTGGTCCGATCACCCGTGGTGTCTAAACACCTTGTTAATTGGTGTTATTATCGACGCGTGGTGGTGTAATCTTATCTAGAATTAGCTGGGAACACAGGATTTTATGATATGGATTAGAGGTAAAATCTGATTTTTTGCCGGGCTACTTCAAAAGAAAATTTGCAGAAGCCCACCGGACGCGAGATATTGATGTATTTTCGATTTAAATTTCCGAATTTGATCATTTTCGACCATTTTTTTCTCTTGCCCGATCGGGCAGACAAGTTATAATTCTAACTTGTCCGTCGGGATTTTTACTTGTCCCGGGCTTCGGGCAAGTGGGTTATTTCGAAGACTGGGTTTAGCATGCCAGATCATAATACTGTCTCAAAATCATTGTAATGCCAAATGACACTGATGGGGTCATTGTCGTATCGGTACTACAGAAAGGTACCCGGGGTATATTTATGTATACAGAAACGTACCCGAAAATCTCTGAATTCCAGAACGGCCCCCAAATATACAGAAACATACCCGGACAAACAAGATCTCATTGGCGGAATTGAAACAATTTAGGACTTGATAAAACAACTGCTTAAACAATATTGTTTATCATTAACTATTCATAATTTTGCATTGCCAAAATGTTGAGATTTTACCTTATTTTCACTAGGTGATAAAAAGTGTGTTACTCGGTTTTTATCCTTGGGTTCTATAGTAAAATAAAAATCTTTGGCAGAGTAAAAAGATGATAATTTTCAAGTTTTGATTTTGAAAGATACAAATTTTGAATCAATTTGCATAAATGTGTATGAAATATGTAGGGTTTTAAAATAATCACACTGTAAATACCTTAATTTTAACAGTAAACTTGGTTGAACATCAAGGATAAAGTTTATCACCTACCAGAATGTATTGTTATGTCTTATTTCTGGTCACTGATTGGTCAGTTTTTTTGATGATGCTCTATCAAAATTATGAATTGCGCTATTGTTTTTAAAACATATTTAGGCTGCCATAGTTAGTAATAAAATACAGAACGTATGGTCGTAAAACCAGAAGTTGTAAATCATCAAACCCCGCGCAAAAAGTAAACAAATATGCAGCTCGTCATTCAAGAAGAGTCGGTCAAAGATTAAGACCAACTGCATTCCTTTAAGGCGGAGGCAACTGCTAGCGGCTTTTAAAAAGTGAATCGATTAAACTTTGTAAACAATGAAAGTTTTGTTTCCATGAAGGAACTGAACGCATTACGGCCGCGTTTTAAAATATTGTATTTTGTCTCGGGTACTGGATTTGTTTCTGGATTCTGATGATTTTCGGGTACGTTTCTGTATACATAAATGTACCCCGGGTGCCTTTCTGTAGTACCCGGTACGACAATGACCCCATCAGTCCAAATGATGGTGTGTAATATATGTTACCATTTGCCGCGCACTATACTCATAATGCTGTACCTTCTTCAACTTCAATGTACGGCTCCCAGTTCACGCCAAAAGTCACTATGCATTCAATAGTAATAATTATGTTTATTTACACAAGGAAAACTTGTATATCTTGTTATGTTTTAAGGATTAAATTAAAAGAACTGACATCTAAAAGAAATTAAAATCCAATTTACGAAGTTGCCATAATGGCATTTAGCTGTGCGGGACATATTGTGACATGGGCAGAAGAATAGGTGATAACTTTGCCAGATCACTGAAGCATTTTCTCTCTTTTTTTATGCCCCGCCACAAAAGTGGTGCTGGCATATAGTGTTACCCTTGTCTGTTTGGATGTACGTCTGTACGTCCGTACATCCCTTTCTTACATTCAAGTCTTTTATTAAGTCAATTTCTCAAGATACTAAAAGCCGTACAGTTTTTAAACGCCATACACACATCTATATAGCAGCAATATGTTCCTACCCAAATCAGGTCAATATAAATGACCTTGGTCTACCTTTTACACTTTGTTAATTTACATCAAATTTTTTCATTCAAGTTTTTTACATCAAAGTTTTTTGTTATGTCCATTTCTCCAACACCAGATGCCTTAGAGCTTTCAAACTTTACAAATGTTGTTAACTACATGACAGCGATATGTTCCAATGAAAAGTGGGTCAATATGAATTACCTTGACCTACCTTTGGCACTTTGTTAATTTACATTGAAGTTTTTCATTCACATTTTTTATTAACTCAATTACTCAGATACCAAAAGCCATTCAGTTTCCAAACTTCATACATACTTACATCTGTATGACAGCAATATGTTCCTATCCAAAGCAGGTCAATATAAATGACCTTGTTCTACTTTTGACACTTTGTTAATTTACATTACAATTTCACATTGACGTTTTTAGATCACCTGAGCAAACGACTTCTCAGAAACCGCTTAGCCAATTTTGACCAAACTTCACATGGATGATCCTATAGTTCTAGTTATCAACATTTGTAAAGTTTGAAAGCTCTAAGGCATCTGATGTTGGAGAAATGGACTTAACAAAATACTTTGATGTAAAAAAAACTTGAATGAAAAGCTTTCATCTAAATTAACAGAGTGTAAAAAGTAGGTCAAAGTCATTTATATTGACCTGATTTGGGTAGGAATAAATTGCTGTCATATAGATGTAAGTGTGTATGAAGTTTGGAAACTGTATGGCTTTTGGTATCTGAGAAACTGAGTTAATAAAAAACTTTAATGTAAATTAACAAAATGCCAAATGTAGATCAAGGTAATTCATAATGACCCACTTTTCATTGGAACATGTCGCTGTCATGCAGTTATTAAGACAACATTTGTAAAGTTTGAAAGCTCTAAGGCATCTGGTGTTGGAGAAATGGAATTAACAAACAACTTTGATGTAAAAAACTTGAATGTAAAACTTTGATGTAAATTAACGGTGTAAAAAGTAGGTCAAGGTCATTTATATTGAGCTGATTTGGGTAGGAACATGTTGCTGCCATATATATGTAAGTGTGTATGAAGTTTGAAAACTGTACGGCTTTTGGTATCTGAGAAATTGCACAGATGTGACGTACATGTACGTCCGGACGGACAAGTGTAACACTATATGCCCGTAGGAACATGTTGCTGCCATATATATGTAAGTGTGTATGAAGTTTGAAAACTGTACGCAGGGCACGAAAATTCCACTATGAATAGGTCGTCCGAGAGGACGAGTAACATTTCAGTAGAAAACAACAATAAAGAAAATAGTTCTTACATAGTTTATTAAGCAATTACATGCAATAAATAGTCGCAACTCTGTTTATTCAGCGATAAAATGCAATTTGAGTCAACCGGATATTGGGAAATTGACGCATTTCCATTTACGGTCATTCTAAAATGCGGCTCCCGTTCTAATTTCACGGAGCGCGAACTTTACGGTATTTGATGTTATACACATATATACACGTTAACAGGGGGAAATCTTTAAGGGCGCTTTTACGAGACTGGTACCAGGGCCTTAAGGAAGGGTAATTGCAAAAAGTATGCTGTTTTCCTGTATTGGAGTTTAACGTTTTCTAATACAAAATGTTTGTGGTTTTTTTAAGAGGAAATTTTTCACAGGAAAAAGGGAACAATATATGTATACCATGCCGGAGTAACTGTAATGGCCATGATCAGACTGTAGTGAATTATAGAATATGAATAGTCATCTATAATACTGTTCAAAGTTTCATAATTTTCATTGATTTATATAAAGAATAAAACAACACATTACGATGTTTCCCTTTGTTTTATTTTATATATATAATGCTGTTAAATGATGGTATCTGACTACTTTGACGTATGAACTTTTACAATCAGAACAGGACGAGTAAACATCCTATAAGGACGAGTAACATGTCAATGCCACTCGTCCTAGAGGACGAGTATACAGTAAAATATATTTCGTCCCCTGTGTACGGCTTTTGGTATCTGAGAAATTGCACAGATGTGACGTACATGTACGTCCGGACGGACAAGGGTAACACTATATGCCCGCACTACTTTCGTGGCGGGCATTAAAAGCAGTGGTTGAAAAAATTAGCACTAACCTGAAGGTGAAAAACTAGTAAATATTAATTTGGGCTAGTAAAATTCAAGATATTTTATATAGTTGAGCTTCTGAAAATTGTAGTCCAAATGATTATATAATAATTCGGGCCAGTGAACAGAAACGTCTTACGTTTGTAAAGGATGCTGATTTTGTTTTTTGTTTTAGGTTCACAAAGAACTTGTCCCCAGACAAGATAAACATCAGTACCCTGAAAGGGGAGGGGGAGCTGTCAAACTTGGAGTTAGATGAAGCCATTTTGATGGAACTCCTTGATCTACCCACATGGATGAAACTCAACAAGGCTGTCTGTAACAAAGTATCCATAAAAGTAAGCTCCTGCAGCAAATGTTGATGTACATTTTATCATTAAGTAGGAGAGTTTTAAATATTATTTAATACTGAAATTATTATTTTTATATTTTTGTAAAATACGGGTATTCGATTCTTTGTATCACATTTAAATAGTGTGATCTTAAGTTTAGAATCACTCGCTCCTGCAATAATTTGTATGTTCTTGAATTCACGTGCAAGCAAAATGTAATTAATAGGACAAAATCTCATTTATTTCAGGATTAGCTCTATTCAATGCGTTTTTTTTTTTTTTAGCTTCCAGTCGATTTCAGTTAATTTCAATTGTTGTTCTATGATACTCGGGTTTTCTGTATAAGGCCATTCATATTTGGACTTCACTTATCGTGGTCATTGTCATTTACATAAATAAAAGCTGTTAAACAACAATGTTGAATGAAAGCTGCAATTAGCAAATGTGTTTGTACGTTTATTGAATTCCACTTTAGAACTTGTGGAAAGATTGTGTGCAAGATGAAGTATGATTAGAGTTTATATGAATGTTTTTACGCTAAGAGATACATCTGTAAACATTTTATTGATTGCAATGAACCTTGTTTGTGGTCAATATTTAACATGCAACTAATTGACAATGACAAAAACATGATTCAGCATGGTTTGGTGTAGAATTATAGCAAATTACAGCGCGTAAAAATGTATAATAGTTGGGTCTAAGATTCTATATGCCTATTAAGTATTGAAATGATACGTATAGGTTGTATATATAAATAGATTATTTACTAGAATTTCAAGTAAATACGTTAATAGGAGTGATATTGATCGCACAGCTCACAGGAAATTGCATATTTTGATTATTACCTTCTGTTATTATAATTATTTATGAAGGATTGTTACGGGAAATTACAGTGTCAAGCAGACATGTACAAAAATCTCTAAAAACATGCAGCCTACATGAATACACTGTCGTGTTTATTAATTATTTTCTTATCCTACAATGCCTTTCTTTCTACGATTCCTTGTCAAATTGCTGAGATATCCAAGTCAAAAGTCACCAAAGTGCATTTTCAGTCTATCTTACTCGTTATTTGTCTAGATACCGACCTTCCAAAATTATGTTTCTGTTTTTCTGGGGGGGATCAGTTGCCGTTGAGATACTGTGATGGAATTTATTTTCATTATTACATTATGTAATATGACCTAATTAGTTCAGTAGCAGTATCTCGCAATTATTTTGGTTCCGATTTGCAAGCAAATAAACTCATACTTTAAATCATCCTGAGTAATGCAGATCACAAAAGTCACAACGTCAAAATTGGCTGAAGTACAATATGGTTCTGCAGACAATGTGCCATTAAATCCAAATACAATTACTCGATTAATTGTTTGATTAATTTGGTGAGTCGCTGTTGATCTCCCGCTGTGTTAAATATGGGGTGCTGTCCCCTACTCACAAAACAATTCATACTGATGTGAGGAATTTAATCAGGAAACTGAGTGGTCATGCAGGCATGTCAAATTAAATTGAATTTAATAAATTCATTAGAGGAGCATTTATGAAATGGATATATGTAGTTTTTAAGACTGGCTATACACTAAATCAAATTGCTAAGTACCCACCTAAGAATATGTCAATAATATTCTCATTGTTTTGTGTATTTTGAGCTTGATTAGAGATACGGTTAAACTGCTAAATAACGAGTGTAAATCGTCTGCTCTGATTGCATGAACATATTTTAAAACTTTTAAGTCAATGTGTTTTCTTAGAAATAAGTTATAACTCTTATACAACTAGGTATATAGGATTTTATTAAGTACTTCGAATTAGTGAAGCTTTCGATGTTCCTAATTCTAAAATATGCCATTTAAAATTATTTTGACATCATGTTTTACTAGCATTACCACTACAAATGTGTTTGCAAAAGAATTTTTCGAAATATTTAATGTTAACACTGAATTACAGTTACTTTAAGGGGAGGTAATTTAAGATTATCCATATTTCATTTTTTATAGACGAAAAATCTGCGATAAATGGGTAAATTGTTTATGTTTTTTTTCTATTATTTCATACCAATTTTAAGAATTTTATATCTTCAAGCGATCTTTGACTCATGTTATGTGTTTTATCAGTACATTTCGTGTTTTCATATAAAGGGAGTGTAACTCTCAAAAGATGTAACAATTTAAACAAAAAATAAATGTTTTACAAACTATGGGTCAAAACAAAATACTTATCATATATCTGTTCTAAACTATATTTAAAATAAGAAAATTAGTTAAGATACAAAAGTTGCTACTTAGAAATTTTGTTCAGTGTATGTTGTATACATACTCAGGGCATTAATTAGCTCTTAGGGGACTCCAGGGGCCTCAGGAAGGGGACATTTTAAGAAACACAAATCATTTTTAGCTCTACTGGCCCCTATGGGATGACGCGAGTTGTCCGTCGTTAACTTTTGGCTCGTGAAGGCGATAGGGCTTTAATTTTTCGTCGTATCTTTACCAAACTTTACCAGATTGTTAATATCAATGATGGCCCTTGATTTAGTTAAAAAGGCTATATTTTGCTTCGTTAAGACGATAGAGCCTTCATTTTCCATCAGATCATTACCAAATCCACCCCACCCACCGTGGACACCATATAGCCAGTAGAGCGATACAGGCCCTCTTGGGCCTCTTGTTTCCCCTTAAATATTTGGTACCAATAAACGGTAATATTCCCAATGGTAAAAAGTATGTTTTCTCCCCAAATTGGACTGTCAAAATTCCAAACCTAATACTTTTTAAAAATATTTTAAAGGGGGTATTTTTAAACAGAAAAAGGGTGGAAATATGTATCTTTAAGGAAAGGGAATGGGGCTGAATTTAGGCCGCAAAAAGGGTCAGACCAATTCATGTATGAAAAAAATCTAGCTTCTATTCAAAACTCAATACCAACAGTGTTTTAAAGAATGATGTATTAAAGGCTATATAAAAAATAAATCCAGTCAAAACTTGTTTGCAAAGTCTTGTGGTGCTGGTTTCTCTAATAAAAGTCTGGAATCAAATCTAGGTATTAATGCCTGAATGCCCTAGATGCCAATATTGATGTTCCATGAATACTTTATTGGCTGTTTTTATTTATTTAAAGAGTGTTTGGTCCCTGCCAGGTCATATATTTGGTGTGATTGAAGAATCCTCATATTGGACAATTGATTCACTCTCAGCTGATATTAAAGGGTGACATGGCATTCTCGATTCTTAAAAATCTTGCTAATTTTTTATCACAATTTGAATAATCAATATGTACAATTTCTAAAAGTTCCAAACAACTCCTCTTGTAAAACCTATGGTAAAATAAAGAAGAACTCAGCTATATGAATTAGAATATTTATTTTCCCTATAGATATGTAAAGATGCAACTTTTAAGTAAATATAACTTTGCAGAAAGGCAAGATATTCGTCTCGCCCCGGCATCAGCGTTACCATTAGTTGACTTTTTTCGGTAACCTCATATCTCAGAAACTGAATGACAGAATTCAGTGAAACTTATACATCAGTGTTTTTTTTCTTTATTTGGGAACATAACCCATACCATTCTCAGTTGGGAATTTTAGCGCGATTTTTCATAAAATTGGGAATTTTAGCGCAATTTTTAATAAAATTCAAAAAAATATAAAGTAAAGCATTCCTATCATAATAATATCTTTAATACTGTTTTCTGTACACCAAGATAAACAGAAGCATTTATTTAAGCTGTTGAACCTCAATCATTGGATCGGCAAACTTAAAAATAAATAAATATTTGTTTTTATTTATTTTTTTTAAATTGGGAATTTTTTCCTCTTAATTGGGAAAAAAATATATGTTTTGGCATTGGGAATATGACCGAATTTCGGCTATAAATACAGCCAAAAAAAACACCTGTACATGTATGCAGTATAGATGGATAACATGTCACGCGCAAGTCACATTACTCTGCAACCAATTTGACAAAGTTATGCCCCTTTTTATTGATTAACCTTTTTCTGTAAGCTCATATCACAGGAACCGCACTGCAGAACTCAATAGAACTTCATGTATATATTCAGTGTAAATAGATGACATGCCACGCACAAGTCACATAACTGTGCAACCTATTTTGACAAAGTTATGCTCCTTTTTATTCTTAGACAATTTTCTGGTTAACGTTTTTTTGGTAAGTTCATATCCCAGAAGCTGCCTGGCAGAACTCAAAAGAACTTCACATATATATTCAGTATAAGTAGTTAACCTGCGACACAAAGTCACATAACTTTGCAACCTATTTTGATGAAGTTGTGCCCCTTTTCCTACTTATAGCCAATTTCTTCGTTCACCTATTTCAGTAAGCTCATGCCTCCGAAACTACTTGACAGAAACTATTCACTATCATAAGATGAATTCATACAAATAAGTGCCATAATTTTGTTATGAATTTTACAGAATGCTTGCATGTAGTTGCCCAAAAATAGACAAGGCCTTGAAAAGTCATCCGACAGGTCTTGTTTAAAAAAGAAATTGTGTCCCATAAATCACTTTTACTCAACCATTGCATTATTATGAAAATTGCTCTAAACATGATTGCTTGTTTATTAAGAATTTAGTTCATAAAGTGCTCCCTTTGCTTTAACATAACTTCAAGTAATCAGAATGTTTGTTTCTTTTATAATTTATATTTATCAATTAAATTGCATCCAGTTTGAAAGCATAAACTTTTATTGTGTTCAAGTTTCTTGTTACTCATTCATTTTGAATCTGATCAGTAAATACTCCTTGCAGGCACATTTTACCTGCAGGTCTGCATAAAACACATAAAGGAATGTACTAATTTTAATGCTCAAAAAATCATTCACGATTGCTGTGTGTCCCTTTAATACAATAGAAATGGGTGTTTTTTCCCCCACGTTTCCTGGTCCGGCTTTGGAAATGGGTGCTTTTCACCCCATTTCCTGGTCCGGATGGAACTGATTTACTGTAGTGGTGTTGGCTAGAATTATTCTAAATTTGATTTGTCAAGAGAGACTGCTGAGTTTGGATGTTGGATGTTTTATGTTCCTAAATGGTAATGCAACAAGACAATGTGTCACACAGAGAAAAAAAGGAGTGACGGTCGTATGACTGTTATGGGAGCATTCATGATTACTCATCAGTTTGACTGTCCTATACTGAGACGGATGGCTCTGCAACCAGGGCTTGTACCAAATATAGGCAGTGTTTCTTTCCCCTTATATGTTATAGACAGCCTCTGTGTCCTCACTTCAGTTCGTCCCTTAGGGGCTGGCGTGGCGCAGTCGGTAGCGCGGCGGATTTGTAACCAGAGGCCCCGGGATCAATCCTCCGTGGTGCCACTGAGTTCCGTCGGTGTGTTCTTGGGCAAGACACTTTACCTTAGCCTCGTCCGTCGGATGGGGACGTAAACCGGGCGGTCCCGTGTATCGGTCTATCCTCCGAGCACGTTAAAGAACCATAGGAATCTATTCGATAATAAGAGTAGGGCAGGTTCCCGGATTCCTATGTATCCTTCCCCTCTCTCTGGGGCGGCTCTAAATAACCTATACTGTGTTGATGAGCCGTTAAACAACATTCAATTCAATTCAGTTCGTCCCTTGGGGCCACTTAGTTGTGGGGTACTGGTATTGTACCATAAAATACCCAAGTGACTAATTCCACTTTTAAGATTATCAGTTTTTTTTGCAAATTGCCATATATATATTATAAAGGTATGGAAATGGTTAGGGTTTCAATGTAAACAAGAGGCATGTCCTGGCTGTATTTTCATGTCTATAATTTCAGAGATAGTAGTGTATTTTATGCATCGGTATGGCTTATATTATGGTGTATTTTATGCATCAGTATGGTTGCTAATGGTGTATTTTATCATCAGTGTGGTTTTTATTGGTGTATTTCATGCATCAGTATGGCTGTTAATGATGTATAGTAGGGATCAGAAATAGTCATTAGTGTGCATTTTATGGATCTGAATTACAACTTATATTTTATGAATCAGAACTACTGCCTATAGTGTATTTTATGGATCAGAACTACAACTTTATAGTTCATGGATCAGAACTACTGTCTATGGTATATTTTATGGATCAGAACTAATACTTATGGTGTATTTTATGGATCAGGGCCCAGTTTTATGAAACAACTTACGACAGTTTTGATCGTAAGTTAATTTCTTTATGTTGATTTACAATTCACAAATATCATTTGATATTTCTGCACATAATGCACACATAATTGTTTATATTGAATGCTTAGGTGCAAACTTGTGAACAGTTTTAAAATTTGAGACTTATCTTAAGATGTTTAATAAAACGGGGCCCAGAACAACTACTTTTGGTATTATGTTACTCTGCCATATAACCTCATTATTGGCTACAGCAATGCTATAAGTCTGAACATGTGATTGTTCTGAAGCAACTTGTTAGTTTTCACAGTCAACCCAGTTATACATAAAAGTGAATAATTTACAGGAGATTTAATAAGCGTCCACTCGACCACTCCACGCTGTCAAAATTAGTTATTGATCCTGGGTAAACATACAACCAGAAGTTCAACATGTTCAGAGTAAATACCATTAGCTTTTATACTCCTTATGAAGTACTAGTTCCAGAAATGTCTACTAATTTTCTCCATGAAATGCAAACATTGTTTTCTGTCTCAAATATGCCAGTTCTAAGCACAAAATATAAAACCTGAACATTATGTAATGCATCACTTTGTTTATCCAGTAAAATCACAAAGATAAAAATAATTGATTAAACCCTGTCATGTGCATACCGGTAAGAATCTAAATATTAAAATGTATTCAATTAATTTTGCAAATAATCAAATTATTTATACATAAAGTAAAAATTTGTGCTTTTGACCAGTGATTTGTTAATACTATGTAGGTAATTAATAAATGAAATTTATTCTCTCTGTAAATTACAGAATTACATAACCTAAATTTGCTGTGGTGAAATTGAAATTTGCAGATGCCACTTTTGAATATTGTATCCAGTTAGATTCTTCCATCAGTTTCTAAATTTATGCCAAGTAACCAGCATTTTGTTAAGAGGGGGTTAAGCCTCACAGACGCCTCTAAGTTTCATCAGTGTCAGTGCTCGAAATTAGCATTTTTTCCAACTTGCGTCTTTTTGGCAGTTGATTAAAACTGAACTGGCAAATTATAGCTAACTCTGGCAAACAATAAACATTATTGCACCCCGCACAAAATCCTAGGCATTTCATTGGATTAGAGCGGTCACATGGTGACCCTCTATTATTCTATAGTGGGCCAGTAGATTTCATAGAGGGTCACTAAAACAATATGGACTACAATTTTGATTCAAAGTTTAAATCATTTGCAAATAGTTCTTTAAATCGTTAGTAACAAACATAATAAGTAAATTTAATAATATTTTTAAACTACCGGTCGTGATGTCAACGTCATGACGTCAAATTGCGCGAACGTCTCAATGACGTTGACGCTCCATTATAATGGGTTAAATATCGGCATTTGCCTTAAAAAAGGTGCTCGATGCAATAAATCAGTTATCGGGTTTGTTACTGACCCCCTACAGAAATATGTGGGGTCAGTCAGATGTATAGGGGGACTCGGCTATCGCCTCGCCCCCTATAAATCTAACTGACCCCACATATTTCTGTAGGGGGTCAGTAACAAACCCAATAACTAATAAAAGCTCTTTTTCTAATCATGTTGACTGGTCATTTATGCCTGTAACCTATATTATGCCTACCTAAATAGTTTTCTAAATAAATTATATTCTAAACTAGAAGGCTGTTAAACACTTACATAATATTGCCAGTGCTTCAAAAGTTTACTGGCATATTGAAAAAATGACTGGCAAAATGCCAGTAAAACAACTTAAATTTGAGACCTGGGTGTATCTTGGACAAGACACTTTTTTTCCTTAGCCTCGTCTGTTGGATGGGGACATAAACCAAGCGGTCCCACGTATCGGAGTCTGTCCTCCGAGCACGTTAAAGAACCAAAGGAATCTATTCGTCGGTAAATGTAGGGCAGTTCTTGGATGCCAGGGCTTTTTTTCTAAAAATTGTGAAGCCTCCCTAGCCTGGTCATTTTGTGAAGAAAAAAAGCGCGATAACTATCTGATTCGTGAATAAAGTATTGAAAGATTAATTGTTAAAAGCGATATTACTCAGTACATAATTATGCATACATTGTTTTTGTGGGAGGAGGACACTATAAAACATGTACAATAATTATTCAGCATAATATGGTACATTTTAGATAAACTTTCTAATGTTAATGTGTTGAGAAAGTTAGATGGGGAAATGTTGTTTACCAAAAAAAAAGTTATTAGTTATGAAAAAAATTACCAATTTTGAATTGTGAAGTAACCGAATTTTGGCTCCTGTTATAGAAGGAAAAAAGCCCAGGGGTCCAGTTGTTCAAAGATCGGTTATCTTAATCATTGGTTAGTGTAAGCTTTCAAAGTACATTTTCTCATAAAACTATGTTTTGTAATATTAAAAGATTTTAATTTGCATTTCTTCTTAACATCCTCAATTTTTGGTAGAAATATAATTTTTTCGGAAATTCAGAGAGATTTGAAATTTTGACTTAACGCTCGGTTAAGTTAACCGATCTTTGAACAACTGGACCCAGCTGGATGCATATTCATCATTCAGGGGTAGGATTTAATTTTTTTACCCACTTGCTTTTTTTTTGCGAGTGCCAAAGTGTATTTTTACACTACTTAAAAGAACACAACAACTAACTCCTTTTGCTAATTAATCTGTCAGTAAATTTGTACAGAAAAGATGTGCAGTTTTTGCGAGGGTACTCACAGTTTTTGCGAGTGCTAAAAATGTCAACTTGGTATTTTCTCAAAACAACTCGCATTTTGCGAGTTTGCGACTGCTAAATTTGACCCCTGATCATTCCCGTCTCTCTGGGGTGGCTCTAAATAACCCATACTGTGTTGATGAGATGCTAAACAAAATTCATTTATTCCTTCTGTCTAGAAGTGACTTCCTTCATCAATTGATAACTCATATCAAACATGCCCCAAGTAACCAGCATTTTGTTAGGAAAATTTATTCTGTCATCGATTGCTATGTTAGCAGCAAACATCAGCCGAATTTCCATCTCTGATCAGCAGTTTTAGATAACTTCAGAAATATTTCCTGATAATATTTCTTAATTATTTTTTTCTTTTCTGGAACCCATAAATTTGCTGTATTATACTCGGTGACTTCTGTCACATACAACTTGCAGGGTTTCATAGTAATGGTTCTGTTATTGGAGTAACTTCTCCTGGAGGCATGCAAACTTACAGGGATGCCTGATGAACTGGATCTCATTAGCTCTGACGTTTGACACTGAGACAGATTAATTGTCACTTGTTTGCTTCCTAGTAATGGTACTGTAATTAAAGAAACATGAACACTTACAGGAATGCGTGGTGGACTGGATTCCATCAGCTCTGATATTTGACATTGAGACAGATTAATTGTGTCACTAGTAATGATACTGTAATGAGATAAACATGATGTGGTAGGTGTCTCTTCATTTGAGGTGTGATTTGATACAGATGTCATTAGCCAGCCATATTTTTAGAGCCTCTTTTATAAAACACATAAATAGAGAGATGGAATCAACAAACAAAAGAGCTAAAACAATCTCGAACTCCTATCTCCTATCTATGAAATCCTAGGTTTAGGCATATTTGGTTCCCATCTCCTACCTATGAGCTCCCAGCTCCAGATATCTTTGGTTCCCATCTCCTATCTATGAACCCCAGTTTCAGGCATCTTTGGTTCCCATCTCATATCTATGAACCCCCAGCTTATGGCATCTTTGGTTCCCATCTACTATCTATGAACTCCCAGCTTCAGGTACCTTTGCAGTGCTCAAAGAAAATTATTTTAAGAGACAGGCCCAGGGCTTGTTGCTTCTGAAAATGGACAGGCCCCGATTTGAAATGGACAGGCCCTGATTTGAAATGGACAGGCCCTGATTTAAAATGGAAAGGTCCAATATTTTTTTCTTATTGGAAATGTGTCTTTATTCACTTTTATAGCACACATTTGTTACGTATGTATTAATCAAGCTCAGAACCTCCTCTGACTAGATTTTTCTTTTTGCTACCACTTTATGCTCCCTGGTCAGCGGTCTTATTTACCATTTCGTTTAAAATATATTAGAATAGAATATTACATAGTAATTTATAACCAATGCAAAGGAGAGTACTAGCACTTTTGCCAAACGATAATAATCAGAGCCGACTTGGTGAAACTGGAGCTAAACTTGGAGCCAAATTTTTAATCAGGTTTTATGAGACTATCAGAGCCTCCTCTGGCTATATATTTTCTTTTTGTCACCACTTTCTCCAAGTAAAGAATTAGGAGCCTAGACTAGAATTCATTTAAAAATAGGATTCCAGGAACTCCTTACACCTTAAATAATGAATAGAAATATACTTTATATCTGTATTTATACATATACAGTATAATATTTTTCTTTCCACCAACATGTATTTGTAAAGGACATGTTTTCTTATTTGATTATGTAAAAAAAATAAAAAAATAAAAAATATATATATCCGAAATTATGTACCATCCGAACTACTATGACACCACACTTTTACGGCCCGAACATTTCACAAACATTCAATCGAAATACCATCAATAACGATTTTTTTTTTCATACATTAGTGTGTTTTTAATGACAAAAACGGTATTTCTTATCACAAAGGAAAGAAAACACAACCCTAATAGCAGAATAATGAGATTTATGTCAACAATTGTCGACCTCAAAGTTGTGACAAACTGCCGACACGAAGCCAGGCAAAATATTCGAACTTCTTATTGTTCCAATGTGTTATAACACATGTTAATTACTTTATTGCAAGTGTTTTCACAGTCCACAATACACATGGAGTATTTTATCTTGAGTAACTTGAGCTTGAGATCCAGTAAAACTGATATTTTGGGGGATTTTTTTATTATTATTTTTTTTTTTTAGACAGGCCCGACGGGCTCCTCGTCTGCAAAATGAGACAGGCCCGGAATGGATTTCGAGGAGCCCCGGGCGTCGGGCTAACCTATTTCTTGAGCACTGCTTTGGTTCCTGTCTCCTATCTATGAACTCCCAGCTTCAGGCCTCTTTGGTTCCCATCTTCTATCTATGAACCGCCATCTTTGGTTCCCATATCCTATCTATTAATCCCAATTTCAGGCATCTTTGGTTCCCATCTCCTATCTATGAACCCCCAGCTTCAGACATCTTTGGTTCTCATCTCCTATCTATGAACTCTCAGTGTTAGGTATTTTTATGCCCCTCGAAGGGCGGCATATAGTAGTCACACGGTCGGTCGGTCCGTCCGTACCATCGGTCCGTCCGTCCGTACCATCGTGTCCGGTCAATAAAACTGACATTCATGGACGGATTTTCAAATAACTTGGCACAAATGCTCACCACAACAAGATGACGTGTCACTCGCAAAATCCAGGTCCGTGGCCCTAAGATCCAGGTCACACTTAGAGGTCAAAGGTAAAAAAGAAGTGCTTTTGTGTCTGGTTAATAACTCTGACATTCAGGACGGATTTGTAGATAACTTGGCACAAGTGCTCACCACAACAAGACAATGTGCCGCATGCAAAATCCAGGTCTGTGGCTCCAAGGTCAAGGTCATACTTAGAGGTCAAAGGTCAAAACCACTTCGGTGGCATTTGTCACTTACAGTGACATTTTTTGTTTTGTTTCTATTTCTTGTCTATGAACTCCCAGGTTCAATCCTTTTTCTTTTCAAACTCCTATCTATGAACTCCCAGTTTCAGGCATGTTTTCTTCCCATCTCCTGTCTGTGAACTCCAAGGTTCAGGCATCATTGGTTCCCATCTCCTGTTTATGAACTCCCAGCTTCAAGCATCTTTGGTTCCAATTTTCTGTCTATGAAGTCCCAGGTTCATGCATCTTTGGTTGCCATCTCCTGTCTATGGGCTCCCAGCTTCAGGCATCTTTGGTTCACATCTGTCGATGAACTTCCAGCTTCAGGCATCTTTGGTTCTCATTTCCTAGTCATGAAATCCCAGGTTCAGGCATCTTTGGTTCTCATTTCCTATCCATGAAATTCCAGGTTCAGGCGTCTTTGGTTCCCATCTCCTGTCTATGAACTCACAGCTTCAGACATCTTCTGTCTATGAATTCCGAGGTACAGGCATCTTTGGTTCCTGTTTTCTGTCTATGAACTCCTTAAGTTCAGGGAATTTTGGTTCCCATCTCCTATTTATGAACTTCCAGGTTCAGGGCCTAGTATCTTTGGTTCCCATCTCCCGTCTATGAACTACCAGGTTCAAGCATCTTTGGTTACCATCTCCTATCTATGAACTCTTATGTGCAGCATCTCTGTTTAATTGTTAGGTGCATGTATATGTACAAAATGTAAATCCTCGTTTGGATGAAGCATGCATGTATTTTATGTCAAAAACTGCCTTATTAGAACATGCAATATTTCTGAACTAAACTTGCATACTCTTAATGAATACTCATCCCCTACACAGTTCTGCATATTTCATTCCTGTTTGGCACCATATAACCTTTTTTGTCGGTGCGCTGATAAACTCATAATTCAGTTCAAAAGTTTTCATTTAAAATACAAAGCTGTAGATTATTTTTGACTGCAGTGAGTATTTACTCATCAGATTCAAAATGAATGAGTAACAAGGAACACATTCAGAGTAACTACTACGTTAAATAGTTCATGCTTCTACGGATGTGAATCCATTTAATACATTTTAAAAGAAACAACCATTCTGATTAAATGGATGTTATAGGGCACAACCACCAAACAATCTTTATTATTGAGAGTTCGGAAAAACTTGGGAAAGGGTGAAAGAATTATCAAAATCGGATGATAAACAAAGAATATAATTATGATCATTTGAAACGGATATGGAATCTGCCATTTTGAGAGCTACGCCATCACAGTTCTGAGTGACCATATATGGAATATTTATACATGTAGTTATGAAAATTAAAAGTAGTAATGAATAAGGCAAGTAAAAGATTTTGCATTCATTTGCAGTAATTTTCTTGGATTTAAATCACATTTATCAATATTCCATATATGGTAGTTTGGAACTATGAAGTCATAGTTCTCAAAATGGCGGTTCCCATATCCATTTTAGAACTCCTTCAAACAATCATATCTTGTTTGTTTATTATCCGATTTTGATAATTCTTTCACCTTTTACCAAGTTACCAAGTTTTCTAGAACTCTCTGTAATAGAGCTTGTTTGGCTATGTCGCCACATTCCCTTTAAGTAAAATGAAACAAAAATGAAATAATGTGTGGTCTTTGTTCTTAATATTAGACCCATGCTTAGAACAATTTTCATCTTATAAATATGGAATAATCTGTTCCAAAGGACAATAGATTCATGTGAAATATAATACTCATGATTTTTAGCTCTACTGGCCGAAGGCCAGCAGGCCAGCAGAACTTATGGGATGCCGAGTCGTCCGTCGTTGGCGTTAACTTTTGGCTCGTTAAGACGATAGGGCCTTCATTTTTAATCTGATCTTTACCAAACTTTAACAGGTTGTTAATATCAATGAAAGCTCAGATGAGTTCGAAAACAAGCCAGATCGGACAAGTAACAGCGGAGTTATGGCCCTTGATTTAGTTAAAAATGCAATATTGCTATATTTTGCCTCGTTAAGACAATAGGGCCTTCATTTTTCATCCTATCTTTACCAAACTTTACCACATTGTTAATATCAATGAAAGCTCAGACAAGTTCGAAAACCAGCCATATCGGACCAGTAACAGCAGAGTTATGGTCCTTGATTTAGTTAAAAATGCTATATTGTTATATTTTGCCTCGTTAAGACTATAGGGCCTTCGTTTTTCATCCTATCTTTACCAAACTTTACCACATTGTTAATATCAATGAAAGCTCGGCAAGTTCGAAAACCAGCCATATCGGACTAGTAACAGCAGAGTTATGCCCTTGATTTAGTTTAAAATGCTATATTTTGCATCGTTAAGACGATAGAGGCTTCATTGTTCATCCGATCTTTACCAATCTTTATCAGATTGTTAATGTTGTTGAAAGCTGGAACGATTTTGAAAACAAGCCATATCGGACCAGTAACAGCGGAGTTATGGCCCTTGATTTTGTTAAAAATGCTGTATTTTGCCTCGTTAAGACGATAGGGGCTTCATTGTTCATCCGAACTTTACCAAACTTTATCAGATTGTTAATATCAATGAAAGCTCGGACAAGTCTGAAAACCATTCATATCGGACTAGTAACAGCGGAGTTATGGCCCTTGATTTAGTTCAAAATGATATATTTTGCCTCGTTAAGACGATAGGGCCTTCATTTTTCATCTGATCTTTGCCAAACTTTAGCAGATTTTCTGACTTTCTTTTTTTATATTATTAATGTTTTTATTTTTTTATTTATTTCATTTATGGGATGCCAAGTTGTCCGTCGTCCGTCCGTTGTTAACTTTTGTCTCGTTAAGACGATAGGGCCTTCATTTTTCATCCAATCTTTACAAAACCTTAACAGGTTGTTAATATCAATGAAAGCTTGGATGAGTTCGAAAACCAGCCAGATCGGCCAAGTAACAGCGGAGTTATGGCCCTTGATTTAGTTAAAAATGCTATATTTTGCCTCGTTAAGATGATAGGGCCTTCGTTTTTCATCCTATCTTTACCAAACTTTACCACATTGTTAATATCAATGAAAGATCGGACAAGTTCAAAAACCAGCCATATCGGACTAGTAACAGCGGAGTTATGGCCCTTGATTTAGTTAAAAATGCTATATTTTGCCTCGTTAAGACGAAAGGAGCTTCATTGTTCATCCGATCTTTACCAAACTTTATCAGATTGTTAATGTCATTGAAAGCTCGAAAAAGTTCGAAAACCAGCCATATCGGACCAGTAACAGCGGAGTTATGGCCCTTGATTTAGTTAAGACGATAGGGCTTCATTTTTTTTTAATTTTTTTTTTTTTTTTTTTTTATTTAGTTAAAAATGCTGTATTTTGCCTCGTTAATACGGTAGGGCCTTCATTTTTCATATGATCTTTACCAAACTTGAACAGATTTTTTAGTTATGGCCCTTGATTTAGTTCAAAAGCTGTTTTTTGCCCGAAACTTACAAAAAAACGTAAATGGCAGTCACTCGCTTCATTAATTTTATAAGAGCCATGTTAGCCAGTAGAGCGTCCACATGCCCTCTTGGGCCTCTTTTTTTTTTTTTTTTTTTTTTTTTTTTGGGTTTTTTTTTGGGTTTTTTTAGCTCTATTGGACCAGTCGGACTGATTTTTGCCCGAAACTTTCAAAAAAAAAGTAAATGGCAGTCGGTCGCTTCATTTATGTTATAAGAGCCGTGTTAGCCAGTAGCGCATCCACGGGCCCTCTTGGGCCTCTTGTTAAAAGTTTAGAGTTTTCATAGTAAGTTAATGAGTAGTGATACTCAGAATTTAAAAAAAAAAAGAGAGAATATTTGTAAAAAAAAAGTATCAGTAAAATACTGAAATACTCAGCTTGTATACAGCTCTAAAATAGGAGAGTTTGATCGTTGTTTACACAATTTACAGGCCTTGGAAATCCACAACAGGACAAATAATTATTCTTCAACTGATTATTTATTGAACCAGGAATATTTTCATTTGCCCAACAGCATATTCTACACACCAAATTGACATGTTTGCATGTTCGCATTTTGATGCACAATATATTGGGTATTGTACAAATTTTATCTGTAAAATAGCAGAGATGTCTAATTAAAACAAAGCATTGCGATGGCCGTCGCCTGGTGTTGACGCTATGTGATTTCTGCCCAGTGCTCTGAATGTCAAAGTGAAGAAAATCAATCAAGCCGGGTAAACGGCGGGAGTAAGTATGACTCTCCTTCGGTAGCCAAATGCCTCGTCATCTAATTAGTGACGCGCATGAATGTATTAACGAGATTCTCACTGTCCCTATCTAGCAAAACCTGACAAGGAGGCGATGGATGCACTCTGACTGAAAAATATTTTTATTCATAATGCCTTAAATGGGTTATATGGATGCATATTTCTGTTTAAAAGAAGAAACGTGAATGTGACTCAAGGGGTAAACATAAATCTGTTGTACATGTAACTGCTGTAACTATAAGGCTAAATAAAATAAATACTTTTGTTTCCGCTAACATGGCCACAGTAATAAGGGTAGGTTGGTAAACTATTTTTAAACCCCTGCTTTCACAAAGCAGTGAAGTGGTATTTTATTTTTATACACCCGCAAAGTGAAGTGGCGGCTATATAGGAATCACGTTGTCCATAACGTCCGGTCGCGTCCCGTAACACATTTTATATACTTTCATATCTCAAAAACTTTTGAATGGGTTGTTCCCAAACTTCATATACTCGTAACAACTGATGACCTTATGTCCCTCTACATCACTCATTGTTGATTGCCTAATTTATTATAGAATTATTGCCCTTTGTTTGATTTAGAATTTTCCACTCTAATATTGTATAATGTTCTGTAACATATTTTTCTCAAACATTTTCGAATTGATTGTTCCCAAACTTCATATACACTTAAGACCTGATGACCTTATGTCCCCCCTACATCACCCATGGTTGATTGCCTATTATGGCCCTTTGTTTGACTTTGTCCTGTAACACATTTTTTTAAAAGGGGTGGGGTGGGGTTGGGGGTGTTCAATGTAAGCTCAGATAAGTTTGAAAACCAGCCAAATCGTATTAGTAACACCGGAGTTATGGCCCTTGATTTAGTTAAAAATGCTGTATTTTGCCTCATTAAGACGATAGGGCTTTCATTTGGCCAGTTTTTAATAAAACTTTGCAGGGATGATCAGTACCAAATCTAGTTATGTATATCATCACGTGTTCCAGTTGAATGATTTTTGGCAGAGTTATGGCCCTTTAAAGGTTTTAATACACAAACTTTGTTTGGCTTTTTCCCCCTGAACCCCTGGCTGGATTTCTGCGAAACTTCGCAGGGATGATCATTACCAGTCCTAGTGGTGCACATCATCACTATGTTCCGCTTGAAAGTTTTTTGGCCATTTAAAGGTTTTACTACACAATCTTTATCTTGACTATTTCTCTTGAACCCTTATCTGGATTTCAACAAAACTTTGCAGGGATGATCAGTTCTGGGTCAAGCCTAGTTATGCTTGTCATCGCCATATTTCGGTTGAACGGTTTTTGGCGGAGTTATGGCCCTTTAAAGATTTTAATACACAAATTTTGTACGGACTAGTTCTCCTGAACCCCTGGCCACTGGTCAGTGAAATTTTGCAGGGATGATCAATACCAGGTCTTGTTGTGCATGTTATCGCTGTGTTTCGGTTGATTGATTTTTGCGGAGTTATAGCCCTTTAAAGATTTTGATACACAAATTTTATCCAGACTAGTCTCTTCTGAACTCATGCATTTTCAATGAATTTTGGCAGGGATGATGAGTACCAAGCCTCTAAGTTATGGCCCTTTAAAGATACACAAATTTTATCCAGACAATTTTTCCTGAACACCTGGCTGGATTTCATTGAAACTTGGCAGGAATGATCAGTACAAAGGCTAGTTGCGCATGTTGTTATCGTGTTCCCCATCATTATTATTAATTTTGCCCATTCTCATCAGCTATATCAAAATAAGGGGAGGATATTCATCACCTTCAATAATAGTTCTAATTATATATGGTGGAGCAAGTTTCAGAAGTAGCCTTTAAAAGTCCTTGAATCCACTCCAGCCTTAAATTCTGACAAAATACCATTAAAGGTCAATTTCATAATCAGTCGCCTAGGAATCTTTATGTGAGGAAGCTATCCAGCTGGCTTGCGGAACGTCGGTGGTTCTACCCAGGTGCCCGCCCGTGCACGAAAATTGCCCGGAGGGGCACCTGGGGTCTTCCTCCACCAGTGGAAGCTGGAAAGTCGCCATATGACCTTAGCTGTTGGTGCGACTATAAAATCCAATTCAGTCAATCAATCATAATCAGTCGATTAATTATACAAGAGAATAATATCGGACGTAGTTTAAAAAAAATTGGCAAAAAAATAATAATCGCCGACATGAGGAACAATCAGAAAACTCGGAATATTTACAAGTATAATCAATACAAAGCAAGTAGTACAAGTCTTGAACAGATACGGTAGAACATAAAATTGATAAAAGTAAGATTAATGTTATGAGTTAAACCGGGCCTTAAAAATGGGTTATTAGGGCCTTAAAAGTCCTTAAAAAGTCCCTAAATTTCATAATGATAATTGTGTATGAACCATGTGGAGAAAAGTACAGTACTTGCTAACTATTGCCATAAAAAAGTTAAGGGAATGGGATTACAGTTTATAGTCAGTCGAGGTGGAGGAAACACTCGTTTTTAGCTCTACTGGCCAAAGGCCAGCAGAGCTTATGGGATGGTGTGGTGTCCGTCCGTCCGTCCGTCCTTCCGTCCGTTAACTTTTGCTTGTGTACACTCTAGAGGCCACATTTCTGATGCAATCATCATGAAACTTTGTCAGAATGTTTGTCTCAATGAAATCTCGGTCAAGTTCGAAAATGGGTCATGTGGGGTTAAAAACTAGGTCACTAGGTCAAATATTGGAAAAACCTTGTGTACACTCTAGAGGCCATATTTTTGACCGGAGCTTGATGCAACTTTGTCAGAATGTTTGTCTTAAATATATCTTGGTCAAGTTTGAAAATGGGTCACATGGAATTAAAAACTAGGTCACTAGGTCAAATACTTGAAAAACCTTGTGTACACTCTAGGAGCCGTATTTCTGACCCAATCTTGATGAAACTTTGTCAGAATGTTTGTCTCAATGAAATCTCAGTCAAGTTCAAAAATGGGTCATGTGGGGTCAAAAACTAGGTCACTAGGTCAAATACTTGAAAAAACTTGTGTACACTCTATAGGTCATATTTGTTACCCAATCTTGATGAAACTTTGTCAAATTGTTTATCTTAAGTATATCTTGATCAACTTCGGAAATGGGTCACATGGTGTTAAAAACTAGGTCACTAGGTCAAACTTTGGAAAAACCTTGTGTACACTCTAGAGGCCATATTTTTGACCCGATCTTGATGAAACTTTGTCAGAATGTTTGTCTCAATGAAATCTCGGTCAAGTTCAAAAATGGTTCATGTGGGTCAAAAACTAGGTCACTAGGTCAAATACTTGAAAAAACTTGTGTACACCCTAGAGGTCATATTTGTTACCCAATCTTGATGAAACTTTGTCAAATTGTTAATCTTAATTATATCTTGATCAAGTTCGGAAATGGGTCACATGGAAATAAAAACTAGGTCACTAGGTCAAATATTGGAAAAACCTTGTGTACACTCTAGAGGCCATATTTTTGACCCGAGCTTGATGCAACTTTGTCAGAATGTTTATCTTAATTGTTTGTCTCAATGAAATCTCGGTCAAGTTCGAAAATGGGTCATGTGGTGTCAAAAACTAGGTCACTAGGTCAAATATTGGAAAAACCTTGTGTACACTCTAGAGGCCATATTTTAGACCCGAGCTTGATGCAACTTTGTCAGAATGTTTGTCTTAATTATATCTTGGTCAAGTTTGAATATGGGTCACATGGTGTTAAAAACTAGGTCACTAGGTCAAACTTTGGAAAAACCGTGTGTACACTCTAGAGGCCATATTTTTGACCCGATCTTGATGAAACTTTGTCAGAATGTCAAGTTCAAAAATGGGTCATTTGGGGTCAAAAACTAGGTCACTAGGTCAAATACTTGAAAAAACTTGTGTACACTCTAGAGGTCATATTTGTTACCCAATCTTGATGAAACTTTGTCAAATTGTTTATCTTAATTATATCTTGATCAAGTTCGGAAATGGGTCACATGAAATTAAAAACTAGGTCACTAGGTCAAATATTGGAAAAACCTTGTGTACACTCTAGAGGCCATATTTTTGACCCGAGCTTGATGCAACTTTGTGAGAATGTTTCTCTTAATTATATCTTGGTCAAGTTTGAAAATGGGTCACATGGGGTTAAAAACTAGGTCACTAGGTCAAATACTTGAAAAACCTTGTGTACACTCTAGAAGCCGTATTTCTGACCCAATCTTGATAAAACTTGGTCAGAATGTTTGTCTTAATTATATATTGGTCAAGTTCAAAAATGGGTCACATGGTGTTAAAAACTAGGTCACTAGGTCAAACTTTGGAAAAACTGTGTGTACACTCTAGAGGCCATATTTCTGACCCGATCTTGATGAAACTTGGTCGAAATGTTGTCTTATTTATATTTTGGTCAAGTTCGAAAATGGGTCCCATGGGGTCAAAAACTAGGTCACTAGGTCAAATACTTGAAAAACCTTGTGTACACTCTAGACGCCATATTTTTTTTCATTCGATCTTTACTAAACTTTACCAGATTGTTAATGTCAATAACAGCTCGGTAAAGTTTGTTTTTAGCTTATGGGATGGTGTGTTGTCCGTTTTCCGTCGTCCGTCAACTTTTCTTGTGTACACTCTAGAGGCCACATTTCTGATGCAATCATCATGAAACTTTGTCAGAATGTTTGTCTCAATGAAATCTCGGTCAAGTTCAAAAATGGGTCATGTGGGGTCAAAAACTAGGTCACTAGGTCAAATACTTGAAAAAACTTGTGTACACTCTAGAGGTCATATTTGTTACCCAATCTGGATGAAACTTTGTCAAATTGTTAATCTTAATTATATCTTGATCAAGTTCGGAAATGGGTCACATGGAGTTAAAAACTAGGTCACTAGGTCAAATACTTGAAAAAAAGCTTGTGTACACTCTAGAAGCCGTATTTCTGACCCAATCTTAATGAAACTTTGTCAAAATGTTTGTCTTATTTATATCTTGGTCAATTTTGAAAATGGGTCACATGGGGTTTAAAACTAGGTCACTAGGTCAAATACTTGAAAAACCTTGTGTACACTCTAGAAGCCGTATTTCTGACCCAATCTTAATGAAACTTTGTCAAAATGTTTGTCTTATTTATATCTTGGTCATGTTCAAAAATGGGTCACATGGTGTTAAAAACTAGGTCACTAGGTCAAACTTTGGAAAAACCGTGTGTACACTCTAGAGGCCATATTTCTGACCCGATCTTGATGCAATTTTGTCAGAATATTTGTCTCAATTATAGCTTGCGAAAGTTCGAAAATGGGTCACACAGGGTCAAAAACTAGGTCACTAGGTCAAATACTTGAAAAACCTTGTGTACACTATAGAGGCCATATTTCTGACCCGATCTTGATGAAACTTTGTCGAAATGTTGTCTTAATTATATTTTGGTCAAGTTCGAAAATGGGTCCCATGGGGTCAAAAACTAGGTCACTAGGTCAAATACTTGAAAAACCTTGTGTACACTCTAGACACCATGTAGTACGACTCAATTGATCAATGGTATAACAGCCAGTAGAGCGTTCACAGGCCCTCTTGGGCCTCTTGTTTTTCTTCGGCCTTAATAAAATGACTGACATTGATTGCAATAAAAAGGGGGATAAGTGAAAAATGTATAGATGAAGAAAAAATCAGTTCAAGCCTCCAGTATAAGAACCTCATCAAGATACAGAAGTGAACTTTTTTCAGAAGACCAAAAATAACTGTTGAATCTATATATTCATTGTTGAACAGAAAAGGTTCATATTTATTTTCAGAAACTATAAAAACAGAATTGGGTATACACTTGTATTAACCAACTTACTATTAGAAATATAAAAAAAAATGGTTTTAATGTAATAAATAGTAGCTATGCTCCTTTGTCATCCCTAAGATTTTCTCTCTCAAGATGTTTCCCTTATTTAACTTGCTCTGCTGGAAAAACTGATCACTTTTCAGAAATTGTCATTGCCTAAGAAACTATTGATTTGAAGCTGGTTATTTTGTGATTGAGCTGAAGCCTGGATATTTTGTCATTCAAATCAAATTTATATCAACCTAGTTTCAGCACATTGCACACTTAATTAAACAGGAATTGTTTAAGCAAATACATGTAGAATACATTTCATGTAACCATATTGTAGTATCAAACGAATATTCAGATTATGAAAGCTATATCAGATTTAGAAAACAGGTAATTGAATAACAGCCAAGTATTTCTGCATTAAACTTTCAAGTGTGTTCTTCTATTTAATTCCTTTGGTGATACGATTTGTTTTAAAGGGCCTGTCAGCAAGTTTGGACAGGAAAAGCATTCATAAAATTTAAATGAGTTAGTTTTTAACCTGAGACAATATTTTTTTCTTAAATTAAAAGAAAACTTTGGCAACAATTACAAGAATTATTTATCCAAAATCGCATATTATTTCAGTCAAAAAATGTTTTTAAACCAATTAGAATATGATTGGAAATTGGTAATTAACGTTTTTGTCCTCTTCTGTTTATGAAAACATTTGATAATGAGGTAATGAACTCTTTCTCCTTAACCCTTAACTCCCTACATATATAAAATGGACTGTTCTTTCTTTGAATTAAGACCATTCCATTTATGTGACAAAGGGGTGTTTTGGGTAAAATGACTGATTGGCTGCCGGACATTGTAAACCCTGATCAGCCTTCGAGTTACTGATGGCCGATCTGGGTTTACAGTTTAAACAAAGGCTATTATACTCGTGCTCAGCGGGTGAAGGTTTAAGGACTTGTTACTGGAGGTCATTGATACCTACCATTCTAATATATCATAACCATGCAGGTTTGTACTTTGCCTGATAAAGCCTTGTTATTTTAGGGGTGACCTAAGAAATTTTTCTTTATCAGGCATTGGCTGATACAGCGGCATGCGGAATACCTTGACGTTTATTGTAACAGAAGGTTATCTGACATCATGAAGACAAAACAATATGGCAACCACCACCACAAGCATAACACTCTGTTTAATGGTTAAAGCTGGAAAACAATGTGAATATAATCTACAGGATAAAAAGAATATTAGGTCAGGCCACAATTAAGTTTTTTAATGTTTGCCCTTTCCGGACCTACCCAAAATAAAGGTCACTACCCAAATATTTTTTTCTCAATTTATAGAACTTATTTTCCCCCTTTTTTTTTGAATTACCGGTCGCATCGAGATGCCACTAATATCAAAAGTTCTAGTATATTTTTGCAAAAAAAAAAAGAAAAAAAGAAGGTTTGCCTACCTACCTGCCTACTGACCCACAATTTGAAATTAGGGTCGGGAAAGGGCAAACATAAATGTTTTTAAGAGTGGCCTCAGTATCTTGTATTATTAAGCTTGTTAAGGCTCGACACGAAAACGCAGAACGGCTCGGCAGACCCTAGCCATTCTTGGTTTTCTAAGACTCGCCTTAAACTTGGTAGTAAAAGGCACTGACTTAATATTCTCTATATATATTCCACTTCAAATCTCTCACAGTAAACCAACTGTCTATTAAGAAACTGCTTGTCTTGCTTGTATCGCTTGTTACTGTATTGATTATAATATTTTTCCGCAAAAATTGTTCTGAGAAATCCTGAGAGTATTATAGGGGAAGGTGGGGTGACGATTGAATTGATTTGGTTGCTTTTCACATGAAAAACATTGAAATAGTATGCTTCTTTTATCATCACAAAATAAAGATCCAACACAACAGAGCCTTTTGTCACCAAATTTGGAGTTGTCTGTATTTAGGCATATTAATGCGCTTTCCTTTGGAATTGGGGAAAAAAGAGCATGATTTTCGGTATTTAGAGGAAATCTTTTATTAAAATGTATTCGTTTAGACATAATAACAATCATTTAGTGAATTAAGAATTTATTTTAACATACAAACAATGAAAAATCTGTCACTTTTATTTAAAAAATAATTGAATTGAATTGAATTGGATTTTATAGTCGCACCAACAGCTAAGGTCATATGGCGATTTTCCAGCTTCCATTAGTAGAGGAAGACCCCAGGTGCCCCTCCGGGCAATTTTCGTGCATGGGCGGGCACCTGGGTAGTACCACTGATGTTCCGCAAGCCAGCTGGATAGCTTCCTCACATAAACATTCCTAGACCCCTGAGGGATCGAACCTACAGCGGTGAGGGGCAAGTGATTTCAAGTCAAGAGACGTTAACCACTCGGCCACGGACGCCCAACTTATGTAGGTTAAAATTATGCCCTGATCAAAAGGGTACACTTTCTTGTGAGTTTACCTTTCCCTCGACATAGAAAGTGAATTTGATTTTAATAGTGTTTTACGTCATTTTTAGCACATGTTAGGCCATATATTACGGTTGATTTCTATTTGTGGTAAAGGTAGACCACCAAATTTTCCTGGGTAGAAACAAGTACTGTATACCTCCCGCCATCTGTAAGAATCAACACTTGCTGACTTGAAAATTCGAGTTCCCAGTGGGATTCAAAACCACAGCTGTGAGCTGTGATGCACTAAGCTGTTGAACTTGTTTTGTTACTGATGTTTAATAAATAGGCTTTAAGCATTAATTCTTATATTTCAGATACAATGGACAAAACTGAAATCTCAACCCATTTGTTTGGTATGTATATATCAGGGCACTTTTTTGGCTGTTTTTATAGCCGTTATTGGGTCAATATTCCCAATGACAAAACATATTTTTTTCACAATTTTGAGAAGAAAATTCCCAATTGAAAGAAGAAAACGAAAGAACACTGAAAAGAAGCAAAAATGTGACAAGTACTGAATATGAAATGCTTTTAAATGCCTCTGTTGATCTTGTTGTACTGTAAACAGTATGAAAGATACAATTATGAAAATGTTTGACTGTTTTGTTACCCAATTTTTTGAAAAATCATGCTAAAATTCCCAATTTTGAGAGTATGGGTTATGTTCCGAAAATGTAGAAAAAAATCACTGTATATTGACAACTTCTCTCTTCACTCTGATATTAAACTATCTGATGGCTGCCAATTCTCACTGCTGTATGATACTTAAGTAAGTGAATTAGACAATATCTCTGGCTTTGTTAGCTCTAATAGCACGTTATTTTATAGATTCTTGGTTACTTTTGCCCAACATCATTCTGTAGAGACAGCTGGTTTCAGACAAGCAGGAAGTTTTTTTTGACAAATTGATAAGTACAGTTCATGACAGAATTACATAATAGGATAGTTTGTACTTTGTCTTTTTTCTTGCAGTATCTGGATGAAGTAGTGCTGGAGATAGAGACGTGTGCTGAGCCACGCCCACCTAACAGTCCCTCCCACCAGTCTAGCTACAGGTATTAGTTTGACCGAGTTTGTTTCTTGATTATTTACCATTTTTGTCAGAATTGTTTAGCCAAAAGCTTTGATTTGTTTGTTTGAATGGTGTTTTATGTCATTTTTAGCACATTTTAGGCCATATATCACGGTCGATATTTTTTGTGGTGGAGGCGGACCACTCCATTTTTCCTGGGTAGAACCAGTATAGTATACCTCCCGCCATCTTTAAGAATTGACACTTTCTCACTTAGAAGTTGAGCTCCTAATGGGATTCGAACCCGCAGCAGTGAGAGGCGAGAAGTTTACAACGCAACGTCATTAACCACGGTAAAAGCTAAATACAAGTCTGATGATCATGTGAATTTCACGATCTTGCATCAAAACATATCTCTCTAGATGTAATGCAAGTGTAGTTTCCTCGACACTTATGACATTAATATGTCTTGTTGACACGGTAGCCCTTCTCCGTCTGTTAGACAAAATATTGTCTCATCTGTTGCTGTATAATAGACCATTTTTCATCATACGCAAGGTTATTTGCAGTACTCATTAAATTTGCTTTGAAATGCTTTTTTTTCTTATGAAAATGTTCGTAATAATTCCCTCGTGAGAAAGATTCTTGCGATATAGAAACTCTTGCGCACTCATTTCTTTATCGCAAGGATTTTTCTCACTCGGGAATTATTTCCCGTATCACAACAACAATGGTAATTAAACTCTATGTTAATTAAACTCTATGTAAACTTGGTTTTGGTTTACTCACAGACCTAATAACTTATTAATATGTCTGTGGTTTACCGAGTTCTGTGGATGCTAAACTTTCATGTTTGACTTGAATGCATACTTTCATACAGATAATCTAGATGAGTACTGTACCAAAACTAGATCAGCTTGACCGACATTGGCCTACTTTGTACACTTTATTCATTCCAGTTCATTCCAGTTAACCATTAACCTGCTACATATATATAATGCACTGTACTTTTTTTGACTTAAGACCATTTCATTGATGTGACAAAGGGGTGTTTTGGGGAAAATGACTGATCAGTAGCCAGACACTGTAAACCCTTATCAGCCTGCAAGTTACTCGCAGGCTGATCTGGGTTTACAATGGGCGCAAAGGCTATTATAATCATGCCTAGTGGGTCAAGGGTTAATCTTCTTGTTTATATTTATATTGCAGATCTGAAGGGAAGTATGGGTTTATAGACAAGGTTATAGATGGCATCTACGTACATATAAACTCCGTATCCGTACAGTTCATGTCACTGAAATTTCATGCAAGTCTACAGGTAAGTCACGTGCATGAAGGTGGTGCTTTGAATTTAGAGATTTTGCTTTTGACTGACGATTTGAGACCTTTAAAAAGGATAGAAGAAGTTTATAGAAACTTTAGAAATGGATTCATTTATAAGTCTTATTTGTAGCACATCAGTAGATACAGTGTGTTACATTATATTTTACCTTGACCCGCTACATATATTTAATGTTCTGTTCTTTCTTTGAATTAAGACCATTCCATTTATGTGACAAAGGGGTGTTTTGGGGGAAAACTGTGGGTTACTTGCAGGCTGATCTGGGTTTACAAAGGACGCAAAGGCTATATTATAGTCGTGCTTAGCGGGTTAAGGGTTTAGTAACAATTTTAATTTGCAGGTAAAACGGCGCCCCTGCTAACTTCTTTGTGACTAATCTGCCTTGGTATAACAATATTTAATTTTCTCCTGCACCAATATTGTACTTCTCTGTGATTTAGATTCTAAAAGCATTTATTATCAAAGACTAAACCAATTACCCAAACATGTAGGAATGCTTAATGGGATTTTTTTAAAGAATGATAAGTAAATAGTTATCTAGGAAAGTGACTTACAACGACATTATTTATATTTGATTATTTGTGTAATATGATTATCAAAGATAAAGATACATAAAAAATACGGTACTGGCTCTACCCATGAAAAAAGGGGTGGTCTGCCTCGACAACAACCCCCTCCCCCCCCTACGGTACTGGCTCTACCCATGAAAAAAGGAGTGGTCTGCCTTGACAACAACCCCCACCCCCCCCCCACCCCTACGTTACTGGCTCTACCCATGAAAAAAGGGATGGTCTGCCTCGACCACAACCCCCCCCCCCCCTACGGTACTGGCTCTACCCATGAAAAAAAGGGGTGGTCTGCCTCGACCACAACCCCCTCCCCCCCCCCCCACGGTACTGGCTCTACCCATGAAAAAAGGGGTGGTCTGCCTCGACCCCCCCTACGGTACTGGCTCTACCCATGAAAAATGGGATGGTCTGCCTCGACCACAACCCCCCCCCCCCCCCCCCCCCCCCCCCCCTATGGTACTGGCTCTTCCCATGAAAAAAGGGGTGGTCTGCCTCGACCACAACCCCCCCCACCCTACGGTACTGGCTCTACCCATGAAAAAAGGGGTGGTCTGCCTCGACCTCAAACCCCTCCCCCCCTACGGTACTGGCTCTACCCATGAAAAAAGGGGTGGTCTGCCTCGACCATAACCCCCTCCCCCCCACTACGGTACTGGCTCTACCCATGAAAAATGGGGTGGTCTGCCTCGACCACAACCTTAATAAATGCACTTCCCTCAACCATTTTTTTTTTCAGAAATAATTTCTTTTCAAGGATTATACGGCGTGTGTACCTGTATATAAACTTTGTGTTTACAGTTATCGCGTGTGAAGGTCCAGAGTTTGACTCCCAACTGGTGCCAGCCCACGGACCTCAGACAGTCTCGTATACGTAATGAGCCCAATGATGAAATACTGCTGTTTAAGGTCAGTGAAAAAGGAGTGAAATATTGGAGTAGGTATGTGTGCGTTACAGTTACTTCTAATTTTCTATTCAGTGATTAATAATTAAGCGAAGTTCAGTAAAACAATGGTGGGTTACTGCTTAATAGCATTGATTTGTAAGGTCGGATGTGTTAGTATTAGTTCTGTAAAATATTAATTTCCTTAGAAATTGTCTAAGTTGAAATTGTTTAGCTCCACTAGTCACAGACCAGATGAGCTTACAGGGCTGTCTCTAATTTTTGAAACAGGTGGCTACTTTGATTTGACAGGCGGCTACCATTAGTGATAGAGCAAAGCGAGAGGGGTGTTAGGGGGTCCGCGGGCATTCTCCTCCACGGATAAGCACATGGGGTCTATAATTACATGATATCTCCTGTTTTTGGTGCTAATTAAGGTCAGGATTTTTAGTTATTGCATGATTCTTTCAGATGATGAAATAATTCCATAATATTTGATACTGATTTAAAAAAATAATTGTTACAGCTGACGCAAAATTCAAAACAGATGGCGAATATGGCCGTCTGCCGGCTATTAGAGACAGCCCTGGCTTATGTGATAGTGTATTGTCTATCGGCAGTGTATGTTAGCACATTTTAATAGCATGATGACTTAAGTATCATATTTTCACAAAAATTGCCT
>JAWPHD010016338.1:2500-25000 GCA_037043455.1 Cyrtodaria siliqua
TAGTAATATATGTAAAAACACTTGCCTTGAACTATTTTAATAATTAATATTAATGATTGCGCATATGCAGGTGTTCCCCGAGCAACTTCTTATGGGGTGTATGTGTCTCAGCTTATTCGTTTTTCTAGAGCTTGTACTCGAGTTGAGGACTTTAATATTCGTAATCTTTGTATAACTAAACAGTTACTCAATCAGGGTTACCGTTACCATAAACTTCGTAAAACCTTTGCAAAATTTTATTATCTGAACCCTGATCTTCTTTCCAAATATAAAAGTAATTTAAGGACTCTTCTGCGACAGGGACTATCACAACCTGACTTCTATGGTGATGTGATTTATAGACTTCGTAAGATTCTAGGTCATGATCACTTTCATACTATCTTTGTTAAACTTGTTAAAAAGTTTATCAAACGAGGTTATGACCCTATCATTTTGCAACGTACTGCATGCTTGGTGGTGGACCCTTTTACAGTTCGCCACTATGCTTTCCTCTGTAATTGTACGATGACCGGACAGGCTGTGGACCCTATGATGACGCCTACCTAAAGCCCATTGGGACGGTGGCGTTTGATGTTTGTCCATGATCTTTCTTGTCGTGCCCTTAATGGTTATTCTCTTACTGCTCTGGCTTCTGCAAAGTCATTGAGTACCTTCATTGTGGCTTTCTAGGCTATTGTTTTTTTTGTATTATATTTACACGAGCATATTTGTGTTTTACTTATAATATTGCCTATTGATGCTGCCTTGTTGGTTAGAGATTAGATCATGGCGGGGATTTCTTTATTTACACTGTCCTGTTTTAATGGGATGACAGTAGGGTAAGTGTGAGGTTTGGTGCACCCTAGAACCGGTTTAAACCCCCACTGGCCTACTTTTCCACTGACCGTTCCAAGGCGGTAGCCCTATTGTCAACCTTTTTGTGTTTGTGATGTCGTTTCCATTTATTATTGCTTCTGCCTTCTTGTTTGTCTGCTTGCGTGTTTGTTTCTGTGTTTTGTGATTGACTGTCCTCCTTGAATGCTACTTTCCCTGTCCGATCTTTTTATATTTCTTTTTATGTAGAAAAACTAACAGGACGCCTCGAGTTGTAAACTAATCAAGATTGTCGTCTGTCCCGTTAAGGTGATTATTATATAGACAATTAATATAATATACAGTCAAACTTTCACAAGTGACCATCTCTGTTTAGAGACCTCCTGCATTAAGAGACCAGCATTCAGTTTCCAACTGTATTGTTTTAAAATAAAAGGCGCTTGTTTTAAAAAAAAACACATGTGCTATTAGTCCAACTTTGAAATGCTGGTCTCTTAATGCAGGTGGTCTCTAAAGAAACGTGGTCTACTGCACATGTTTTACTGTTTGTTGGAATATGAGAAACAAAGAAAACATACTTGTGTACAGGTTAGCACTTTCGTATATATTAAAGAAACTAACTAGATAAAAAATAATTGCAAAATTACTATACGTTTTTTTTTATTAAAACTCTGTCCAGGTGTTCAGGTCATATAATAATATATTTGTGCCTATTAAAAGTATAGGATTTTTCAAGTGTTCCTATAATACCCATGACTGAATATGCGTAAAATGAATTATGAGTTGGTAACTCTTAATTCAATGATCCAGTTTTGGGGATTGGCCTGGCTAGTTAAAGCTGTTGTATCTATATAGTTTGGATTCTCAAAATAAATACCTAGTCGTTGGTAGGTGTACATATGTTGTAAAATGTGGCTGTTGTTGGCGGGATAGAGACTTTAATGGGAGGGAATTAATTAAAGGGACACTCGGCAATCTTGAGATTTTTGAAAACTCGCGGCGTCCCATTTGTTTTCCTACATTTGTTTAATCATTGATATACATTGTAAGACAAAAATACAGCAAATTGTTTTTGCATATTACTAACTGTTGATCATATTGCACCAATCATATTTTAGACAAATTGTAAAAGAACGAAGAAAAACTCAAAATGTTATTTAATTATATGCAAGCAGGTTTAAAGTAAAAATGATACTGAATTAATAAATCTTGACATTAATTGTAATGATTGAAAAATACTTCAAGATTGCCATGAGCCGCTTTAATATAGAAATGTTCTCTACATCCAGCGAAAATTTGTTTATACAGTATTCATACAGTATTCATACATCGTTTATACAGCGTTTATACAGTATTCATACAGCGTTTATACAGTGTTTTTACAGTGTTTATACAGTGTTTATACAGTGTTTATACAGTATTCAAACATTGTTTATACAGTGTTTATACAGTGTTTATACAGTGTTTATACATTGTTTATACAGTGTTTATAGAGTGTTTAAACAGTGGTTAAACAGTGTTTATACAGTGTTTATACAGTGTTTATAGAGTGTTTATAGAGTGTTTATACAGTGGTTAAACAGTGTTTATACATTGTTTATACAGTGTTTATACAGTGTTTATACATCGTTATACAGTGTTTATACAGTGTTTATACAGTGTTTATACAGCCGTTAAACAGTGTTTATACATTGTTTATACAGTGTTTATACAGTGTTTATACAGCGTTTATACAGTGTTTAAGTGTTTATACAGTGTTTATACAGTGGTTATGCAGTGTTTATACAGTGTTTATACAGTGTTTATACAGTGTTTATACAGTATTTAAAGCTGCTTTTTAAGTTAAAGCGACACTGAAATGAATGCGTTTCATTGTTGTAAAAGTCAAACAAAAACAGGCACATCCAATCCACGTGATCAAATTCCAAAAACATCGTAAATTAAAAATGGTGAGAAGAGGGACGTTACGGCGTCACATATTGTATGACAATTTGGCGCTAAAGTGTGACTGACGTCGTGGCCAGACCTTGATTTTGTGCTTGACACATCGTCTTGTTGTGGAGAGCTCTTGTGCCAAGTTATTTGAAAATCCGTCAAAGAATGCCAGAGTTATTGGCTGGACACGATTTGACTTTTGACCTCCAAGTTAGACCTTGACCTTGAAGACCTGGGTTATGCGCGCGACACATCGTCTTGTTATGGTGATGGTTTGTGCCAAGTTATTTAAAAATCCCTGCAGGGGTTGTAACGTTACGATCTGGACACGAATTGCCTACCAGTTTTTTGAGCTATGAACTGCAAGTGTGACCTTGACCTTTGAGGTCCGGACCCGGGTTTGCGCGTGACACATCGTCTTGTTATGGTGATCAGTTGTGCCAAGTTATTTAAAAATCCCTGCTTGGGTTGTGACGTTACGGTCCGGACACGAAATTGCGTATCTGTTTTTGACCTATGAACTGTAAGTGTGACCTTGACCTTTGAGGTACGGACCTGGGTTTTGCGCGCGACACATTGTCTTGTTATGGTGATCACCTGTGCCAAGCTAATTAAAAATCCATGCTGGGTTTTGAAGGTACAGTCCGGACACGAACTGCGGAATGACGAACGGACGGACAGACGGATGGTGCGATTACTATATGCCCCCAAAACATTTTCGGGCATTTTCGGGGGGCATAAAAAGAAAGCAACAATAGGATTAGGCCATTCAAAAAACGGCTGCAAGGCTGTCTCGCTAATTAATACACATGTGTCTCTCTTAGGCCCACCTCAAGGAACAATATGAATCTGATCAATAGAAGTGTGCATATGTGGACGATTTCAAAATCACAAGGGGGAAAACGTTGATCTATAGGTGCATTATTGGATTCCTATGCATCCTTCCCCTCTGTTTGTGGGGACTGCCATATACCATGAGTTGAATGTAAAACAACCATCCAATTCAATTAATTTGTGGGGACATCAGGTGAAATAAGACAAAACTGGCAGTTATATTATATACGTATACATGACATGAAGTTTGTATCATCGCGTAATGTGTTTAAATAAACATAATATGCATTTAACAAAAGTTCAACTTCTAAAACTGAAAATTGCCACATACATTCCATTTGAGGGGTTCATGAAAAAAATGGTATCATTATGGACTCTTTTACAGCAGTAAGAGCAGAAGTAAGCAGTAGGTCCACAGTCATTACACTTGATAACTTCTGCTTCGGCAGTGTCGCACATGCTGCATAATGTTGTTGCAGGACACATTTCCTCTACTCGAGTGGTTATCAGATCAAGCCTGATTCTCTCCCATCCTTCCAATAATTTCCGCTTTCTGTCCATGTAGCCTGTATATGAACTGTTAAAATCTGGAAGTAAAGGTCATTATTTTAATGGAACATAGAGTGTGTGAAGT
The DNA here is from genome assembly GCA_037043455.1 of Cyrtodaria siliqua. NCBI lineage: Eukaryota > Metazoa > Mollusca > Bivalvia > Adapedonta > Hiatellidae > Cyrtodaria > Cyrtodaria siliqua. Next base: position 6,717 of record JAWPHD010016338.1, read on the forward strand.
TTTATGAACATAGTACAAATTCTTTTTTATGGCCAAGGTTAGGTTGCAGGTTAAAGTGTGACGGACGGATGACAAACAAAGTGATCCCTAAATGTCTGCCATGCTATGCAGGCGACACAAAAACAAGGAATACCGGGTAAGCAGTTTTGTTGGAGTTGTGTTTGAAATTTTCTGATTTTTTTGCCAGTTTTAAGAAACAATGGCCATCTTAAAGCTACAGAGCCTTTATTTTAATTGGTAATAACTCATGAATATGAATGTGTCATGTGTGAAGTAGTTTCAAATCGACGCAAAAGTCGGTATATAAGCAGAAATCGATGCGTAAAATATCACATTTTTATTTAGCCTTCGTACAGGTAACATCGATAAATATACGGCTTCAGAAAACATATATATTTGATAAAAAAAATGTAATTGCCCAGAACGGGATTTGCACCACAGACGTTGCGCTTGTATGATGTAAGTTTATCCACTAGACCACGGCTATTTATTGATATATTGTAGCATTTTCAACACTATATAGTATTTTCCCTAATGTTGAATGGAGGGCGGGTCGGCACGCCATTTTTTCGCCCCGCCATGTAGTCTTTACATACCGCCACGCATTAATTACATGCCGCCCCGCAGTGCCCTTTCCAAAAATAGTCTGTACAGGTAACTGATCATGCATGACACGTGATAAGCATTGGTTCCCGTGAATACACACTGTTAGTATAATCGGCGTAATGGATTGTGGTAACCAACGACTTTGTCGTACTTCGAACATGTTTGTTTTCATAGTAAATGTAATATCGGATTACGGACAATTATCTGCGGCATTACAATCAGCTCTTTGATGAGATGATACAAGATAGTTACTCCCCCACAGAAGATTGGCAATTATTTTGTGCGTTAAAAAGGCCCTTTTTTATTATTTACCTAGCCCTTTTTCAAGGCTGGGGGAAACACTACTATATAGGCATTACGTAATAACTAGCGCACACACAAACTCATCAAGCGTTAAATAACAAGTCGAGATATGGTTGTTTTGAGGCAGAATATTAGTTTCATATTGATACCAGGCTATGTTATTACACCAGGCTATGTTAATTTACAAGTGCGACAAGATGGACTATATATTTATTGATTCATCTTGAGTTGCGTTCAGATAGGTTAATTTTATTTTGCTTCTTAATAAATGGTAGTTAGTATACCATTTTCTCAAAAAAGCGTTATAGCTCAATGAAACCTGACTTGAAATCAGAAGGTCGTGTGTTCCAGTCCCGAAAGAGGCAACTTTTTTTCCTTTTGTAAATAATAATGTTACCTGTGTACAGGTACGATGTGCACAGGTCGATGTCTATACAAGAAATGATGTCCAGCGTTATATTTGCTCGCTTAAATACCCGATTTCAACATGAGCTGGTGAACATGAAGTTACAAATAAAGACAGGCCTACAAAAAAGAAATCAATTGATATAGAGACTCTGTAGCTTTAAATCACAGGTGGGGAAAGGAAAATGGATACCGCACAAGTAAATGTGGATTTGGGGACCTCCAACGAGAATATTGTATATTGCTTAAGGTGAAATGGTTTATTGTGTTGGACTTTTGCAATAAAAATACAGTGTTTGATCTCTCGTTGGAGGTCCCCAAATCCACAGTGAGAGAACACAAATTTCACTCTCCACAAATCACCTGAAAATTGTTGCATTAAGTGAATAACAAACACACCTGGATCTCAACCTATATTATATTTGAGACTCTGCCACAACATATTGACAAAACAAATTATTATAATCTGAAACTCCCATCCCTGATGACGTTAGAAACCATATACAGTAGCCAGTTAATACAAGTAGTTTTTTAATGTGGTCCGAATCATTAAGGTCCGAATAGTCCCTGGTCCGAATCAATCGTCCAACATCCATAAAACAAATACAAATTGTGCCCAAGATGGTTAAAGAAGAGAGGTCTCGAATAAGATTAACAATGATCTTACCGTTTGCGACAAATATAGAAGACCCCTTAGACGGACCGGGAAGATTGGCTTCAGTATCGAAGATACTCGATGTAGATGCAGCGGCCGATGCCAATGGTGTCTGAATGTTCGACTCGGTCTTGGCGACATTTTGTAAAGCTGTTTGCAGTCTAAAATACTCGATTCTCCTTCCATTCAGGTCATAAACTAGTCTCTTTAGTCTAGGAAGCTTCCTTGTTCAATGCAACCGGCGACTCAGGGCTGTTTGTTTTTTACTTTTTTTCAATGGCCGCACTCAGCTTGCAGCATCAGATCAACCAGTTGCGCATGCGTGAGTTGCTCCTCATCAATTGGTTGACATATGATTGCTGAGGTTACTGCTTATTGACAGGCAAACCCCATACCATACGGTATAATGGTATACCATGTTACCGCTACAGTATCATAACCCCGCTAACATTACCCCTGCTCAGCCGAATAACTTGAAACGTATGGGAGTAAAATGACGTTGATACACAGTTCAACACCCATTCCGGGATAAATATAGCCGGAGCCTTGAAGCTCCGGAAAGGCTCCGGCAATAAGATAATCGTGGACACACTATGGTTACAACGGTGACACACCTATATTTAAAGAGATATAGCTGAGAGAAACTTATCTCATGCGTAAATCTCACCAATGAGACGGATATCAAGCCGATCTACTCGTATTTTATAACGGCTGTTTATGTTCCGACATGTTTTCCGTGAATCGATGTATTCCTCTCGAAATATTCGCTCTCGTTTTAAATCTGGTTCCATAATTGGAAACCTAGTTTTATGCATGGACGTGTTGTATTTAGGGTTTAGTGAAGTGAAACACGGCGGTTGTTTATGCAAGCATTGCGTGATCTCGTCCATCTCGCCGGAAGGTGGGATGGAGTCGTGCCGCATTTCTACCAATATTTCCTATAGGCCGCGTCATAGCTTTAAGGTTGGACCATAATATTCTCACAGCTAAAAGGATATTTCGAGGCCGAGTGGTTAACGACGTTGCAAACATTCGCGCCTCTCACCGGTACGGGTTCGAATCCCACTGGGAGCTCGACTTGTAAGTGAGGAAGTGTCGATTCTTACGGATGGCAGTAGGTGTACAGTACTGGTACAGGACCGTCATATATAACCTTGCATGTGGTGAAAATGACGTAAAACGCAAACAAATCATTGTTGATTCTCTCCATGTGCGTATCCGTCATAGTTTTATCCCTTTATGTATTGATCAATCTCCATAATAAAGCCGCTCTATCCAGCATGATCCAGCTGGGCTTCATTTCTTTCTTTTTTTCTTTGAGCTTCATTTTTTATTTTTCGGACAATGTTTAAGGTTTGATCTACGACGCTTTATTATATGTATTTCGAACAGACCGTTTTACAGTTTTTATTTACCACTTCTGTGCTCCGCTCTTAACGATTATGCATATATGAGCTTTACGATATGGTACATACTAAATGCATGCATACAATGTACTTAAAGCTACTATAGCTCTATATAAGGCGAGTAGGCGTATACCTAAAGCAAATGGGAGCGGTTTAACATTTGGTTTACTGCCCAAGAACACCTATTTCATTTCTTTACCTGCGATCGACAAAGTAACATCAAAAATACACATCCTTTCAATGAAAAAAAGTATAGTGCATGCGAGTTTCGAACCCATGACTTTCGGATTGATAATCAATGCGTTTTCTCATTGGGCTACCAATCAGTTGATCAATAGCGTTATTTTTTTATCGATATCCTGATAGCACTGTAGACGATACCCTTTGTTCACTTCGTGTGTGTGCATGATTCATATAATTTATTTCGTTTGAACGGAGTGAATAAGACATAAGTTATCTTCTCTCACCGTTAAACAGTTATATAAATACGTCGTTTGCTTGTATGTTGTATGCGCAGTAGTAATGGTCAGTATCACGTGATGTATCACGGGATGTATCACGTGGTGTTTGAATATTGGTCATTCAAGTTCTGAACGGCGACGGGTTCACACCTCTAAGCTTTCAGTTAAATTGTTCGTTGTTCACAATGGCGGACGTGGACAATAAATTAGACGAAATCCTTTCGAAGCTAGCGAGTCAGAAAGACGACATTAGAGATGAAATTCAAATATCTGGCTAAAAAATTTAAGACAACTTAATCTTTATAAGAGGTTATTTTCCTATGCCGTGTGTACTAAAGTTATATATACAGACGCAAGTAGCACAGGTTTTGCCGGTTATGAGATAAGCATGTCAAATGAAACTGCACATGGTATTTGGTCTCCAGATAAAAGTAGTAAGAGTAGTACATGGAGAGAACTTACACTGGCACTGGAGCCGTAGATATTATATAAAAGAAAAAAAGATATCCCCCTATTATCTATATAACACATGGTAGACATCAACCTCGTTTCGAAGGCTGAATCTTTGTCAAATTACAGAATTGATTTAAATCCTCTACACAGTTCGTTAGGTCTGATTCCCATTTATCACATACAATTCACAGTTCGTACCAAAACGCACGCTGTGCGGAGAAATTTAAGTAAAATCGCCGATTTCTGCCGTAACAACATTTCCTTCTGATCCGCACTTCCGGCTGTACTTACTTCTCGAATATTTAATTGTTTGTACAACCGAGACTTGATTAGTCTAGATCATCTGCGACGATTGCTTGTTTTCAAGACAAACGTGTGTATTTACAATCAAGCGTCGAAGATGATCAAGACGAATCAAGTATCGTTTGTACAAACAGTTAAATATTCGAGAAGTTGCGAATGGGTCTTTGTAACTGGTGATCTATTGGGCATTCGGAACTTCTCGATAAAATCGTAAGTGCGGATCAGACGGAAATGTTGTTACGGTAGAAATCGGCGATTTTACTTAAATTTCTCCGCACAGCGTGCGTTTTCGTACGAACTGTGAATTTAATGTGATAAATGGGAGTCAGACCTAACGAACTATGTAGAGGATTTGAATCAATTCTGTAATATGACAAAGATTCAGCCTTCGAAACATCAAAATTTGATGGTAACGAAGTAGCTTTTTCTCTACAGACACATTAATTCGTCTCTTATCGATGTTCAGGGAAAAACACGAATCTGGTATATGATTCTTTAACAATGAATGCAAGTCTGTTCTAGTTTGATTTTTATCTTGCAAATGTTTTTGCTGACTTTTATTTAGAGGTGTAAAGCTCTTTTTCTTGGTCGACTTTTCGTTTTCCTTCTCTATATCAATGGGAAGCTTAGTATAGTGGGATTTTTTCCAAAGGAAATCAGCCACTTTACCAGGCTTTATTGACGTTTTCTTTTTTCGGATGGTCCATTCACAGGTTTTACTTGTACATGTCGGTCTGGTTAATCCTGTCTTTACCGCATGCTCCATCCTAAACAAAACCCCTGCTATATGGTTACAGGAGCCCAACATACCGGCTGTACGAACAATATGCCTGTACTACCTGTCCACCTGGAACATCTCCGAAGTCTTTTTTCAGTATAAGCCACACTTCATACGCTTTGTTGTTTATGGCTTGAGACGGGGTCACCTTAGATTTGACCATGCAGTATTCGCTGGATTCAATGGCATGATAAAGTATCTCCTTGACCCAGTCACCAGAGAAGTATCGAAAGGCTTTTCCCTCTTTATATTCATTCATTAGTCGCTTCATCAAATGTTCACTGTTTTTCGTATTTAAATACTCTGAAATGTCCATGATGTAAACAGCCGGCCATTTCATCATACCTTCCTTTTCACCGATTCATCCACTTTTTACTGATAAAGGATCGTCTACACACAGTCCATCGATACTTAGTTTTGTCTTGTATTCTGCAAGCAGGCATATCTGATACTGTTCAGCATCTAGGTCCACAGGGAGGTTCTCATCCCATGCGCAAAAAGCTCTGAAAACAAGAACAAAAACATATTTACTATTTGGCTATGCAGTTAATTTTCATACAGAACGTATGTACAATGTAATCACTTCTGACAGTACTGTACAGTACAGTAAGTCAGTAACAAACCAAACATGACATCATACAAACTAGTTGTTTATCATATAATCTTAAGTTTCATGAATTAAAAACATTGCACTTTTACGGTTTTACTTATTTCAAAACAACAAATAACAAATGCAAACAACAGCCAGCGAGTCATATTTTCTTTATTACACGCGACACGGATAATTTGTTTACGCCCGTGTCACGTGACGTATGTAAACAAAACCTACAGTACACAGTTAAAACACGAACAACGCGATCTGAAACTGTTGTTCTAGATACCTATTCAACTATAATTCACCTCGTTAACAGTTGCTATTTTCCTTTAAAACCACAGACGATCAAGAAATACTCGACCGTTAAAAAGATGTTCATGTCACCTAAATCGGCCATGTTCATCGATTTTCACACTATTTTGACAGGTATCGTAGTCTTTCCCTTTACAACAACAAGCACAATGGCGGACGTATTGATTTTTTACTCGTACATCCGGGCACTTTCTCTTTTATCGATTTTCTGAACGAAACTGTGCATCGGTGTATAGGAGGATATCGTATTTTTTATATATAATATCTGCGGCTCCAGTGAGAACTGACGGCTGTTAGAAAATCGTTAAAATCGTCCCTGTCTTGGGAAATAACAGAATCAAATAGTACTCAGATAATGCAGGAGTATGTTCGATTGTTTCAAAGAGTTCGATGAAAGGCGAGTTGCAGGATATCGCTTTAGATATATGTTTTGTATGTGCCAAACATTGTATGAGCCTAGATATGGAATGGATTCCAAGGAATTTGAACGAAAAAGCTGATTATTTTTCAAGAATAGTCGATTTTGCCGACGGCGGTATTGCTCAATATCTGTTCAGGTATCTTAGTGATAAATGGGGCCCTTCTGAGGTAGATTGGTTTGCTTCAGAGCATAATGCAAAACTGAGTTGCTTTCATTCTAGGTTTTGGTGCGAAAATACTGCCGGTGTGGATGCATTTTCTGAAAACTGGGGAACGAGTTATGGCTTTTTCATACCCCCTATAGTGCTGATTTCTAGAGTAGGAGGTGTAAAGCTTGTGGAGTTTTGATAGTACCAGGCTGGAAATCAGCTCCTTTTTGGCCATTACTGTGCTCAGAAAACGGTACTTTTCATAAGTACGTCCGTGATTGGTCGTATTTGTCAGTCAGTAAACAATGTTATGTACCAAGTAAGAATGGTAGAGTCGGATTTAAATTGTCCTATGCTAGCGTTGTGTATTATTTTTTTGTAGGCTGAAAATTGTTTTTCTTTTAATGACAATGTTGCCATTATGTGCAGTAGGAAGGAACGTTCAGGAAACGTTTTAGGCCGACGGGCCTTAATAATACGTCGTTTGACCGACGGGCCGTCTAAAAACGTTATTTGGCCGACGGGCCGTCATAATATATTGTGTGGCCGACGGGCCGTCATAATACGTTGTGTGGCCGACGGGCCGTCATAATACGTTGTTTGGGCGATGGGCCATCATAGCCGACGGGCAGTCATAATACGGTGTGTGGCCGATGGGCCATCATAATAATTTGTGTGGCCGACGGGCCGTCATAATACGTTGTGTGGCCGATGGGCCATCATAATACTTTGTGTGGCCGTCGGGCCGTCATAATACGTTGTGTAGCTGACGGGTCGTCATAATAAGTTTTAATTGTCTCGAAGACGGACCTCGAGGTCATAGATAGAGTCGCAGTATATATTCAATGTTTACATGAATGTTTATAAATCATAATAGTAGACAGTTTTCCGTAAAATCGTTTTATCTGCCATGGTTTGTTAAAACATAGCTTTGTTTGCTGTGTTAATTTGTAAGTAGGTGTAACGTCTAACTACAGTTTTATTTATTGGCCGGCGGGCTGTCAGAGTATGAATTCATACGAAATAAAGTGTATTTTGTACATTATATAACAGAGGTTTTTGGTTTTGTCTGTTTACATTCAATTGATACATATATTTTGTAATCATTTTCATTAAAACAAAATGTTTTAAGAGGAGCTATCCATGGTATGTTTAATATTAAAAAGAGAGGGTTACTTCCCTTTAATTAAAGTGTATACATTGTGTTATAACGAGTAAATAATCATTTTTTATTTTTACAAATGTTTTTTCAGACATTCGCAGAAGAAATCCACGATTTACCAGAGGCTATGGCGGGCAAAGTCGACCTACTTCCCAGTTTGTTGTTGGAATCAAAAGCCAGTGATTCATATTTGAGAGGTTACAAGAACTGGAAACAATGGTCTTTTCGAAACGGATTGGGACGAGGGATTGTTTTGCCCGCCAGTGCTTTTCATGTAGCTATTTATTTGGCTTCATTGATTCAGAATGCAAGTTCTGTGGGTTGCGTTACATATGCATTTTATAGCATAAGATGGGCTCATAATATTGGAAATTTAGTTTCTCTAACAGACAGTCAGTTAGTTAGACATGTATTAGAAGCGGGATAACGTAAACTTTCAAAACCTGTTAATAAAAAGGAACCGATTTCAATCGAAATTATTGAAAAAAATTACGGTTCACTATACGAAGAAGGTAATCTTTTCAATTTGAGAACAATTTGTGCTATTTTATTGGCATATGCGGGATTTTTTAGAAGCCAGGAGCTATTATCCATTAAGAGATGTGACATTATATTTGATGCTTTTTGCATGAGTGTTTTCATTGAGAAAAGCAAAACAGATATTTACAGAGACGGTGCATGGGTAGTAATAGCAACAACTGATACAGATTTGTGTCCCGTGAGGAACTTAATGCTTTATTTGGAACTATTAGGTATTAATGATGCAAATTCAAGTGATTTTATATTTTGCAATTTAAGTGCACTAAAACAAGGACATACAATGAGAATTCAGAATAAAGCTATGACTTATTCTAACATGAGAGATTTATTTTTGAATGCATTAAAACCACACGTTATCGATGTATCAAAATATGATCAGGGGGTGCAACGAGGGCAGTCAATTTCGGCATACCGGATAGAATGTTTAAACGTCACGGACGTTGGAAAAGTGAAAATGCCAAAGACGGTTATGTTAAAGATTCGTTGGAAAACAGGCTAAAAGTATCACGCTGTTTGGGGTTATAATTTCTTGATAGCAAAATAATTTGCTTTAGCGATATTTTCCCGTTCTTTGGGTTCATCGGTCGTTGCAGACACTTGTGTAAATCACTATATGTAATTAAAGATTAATTAAGTACAATACTAGTGTTCGTTGGTTTATGTAAGTTTGTTTGGGTGTAGTGAGAGAAATATAATTTATTTCGTTTGAACGGAGTGAATAAGACTGTTAAACAAAGTTATATAAATGCGTCGTCTGCTTGTATTTTGTATACATGCGCAGTAGTAAATTGTCAGTATCACGTGATGTATCACGGGATGTATCACGTGGTGTTTGAATTATTGGTCATCGACGGGTTCACACCTCTAAGCCTTCAGTTAAATTTATGATTTTGGGAGTCGTAAGTTCGTAAGAAACTATGGGAACGTTTTGTGTGGTTTTAAAGGCATTTATTGTTTATAATTATTTATTATATGTTTTGTCTGAATTCTGTGAAATTCATCGATCGTTGCAGACACTTGTGTATATCACTATTTGTAATTAAAGATAAATTGAGTACAATTCTAGTGTTCGTTGGTTTATGTAAGCTTGTTTGGGTATAGTGAGAGAAAATGCGTTTCTAAGTGCGTACTTTGGAAAATAAAACACCCCAGAAAATATAGATTACAAATTCCAACTTTTGAATAGTATACATTGAAAATATACTCTGCATGTTTTGCTGAAATAACATTGATAAACTTTAGTAACCCAAAATCCATTATTAGAGGAATAGGTAGTTAAAATGAATAGCAGTATTAAAGTTTTCGCTTTGGCGTAATGGCTATGTATACGGATTGTCAATCCGGAGGTCTCAAGTTCGAATCCCGTGTTGAGCGAACAATTGTTCAATGATTATGACAGTGATGTTTTTTGACACTGATGTTGCTACAACAAACGACGGATTAAAAATGATATCCTGATGTGTTTGTGTGTAGTTCTAATGTTTATAGTAGAAGGGACTATAAACCTTAGAACTACATACACACACATCAGGATATCATTTTCATTCCGTCATAACCTGATGTAGGATTCTCCCCTTATATACGGGTTTACGGCCATGTTTCACAAGCTTGAATTTGGTAAAAACCCTCCCATTTGATTAAGGTAAACGCCCACATACCAAAGCTATAGTATCTTTAAGAAACTAACCCGCCTAATAATGGCAAAATTACACTACAAAGCCGTTTATCCAAAGGTGTTAAGGTCATAACCGTTTATCCAAACCGTTCAGGTCATAGATAGATAGATAGATAGATAGATAGATAGATAGATAGATACTTTTATTGACTTAAACTATTACAGTTTTTCATCATTACAAATATATGATAATTATAATATACACACACGTGACAGATATTAACATTGCAAATACAACAAAATAATCACTACGTTTGTTTTGTTTCATACATATTTAAACAATCAAAAACATTCACATATTATGGTATGTCAATGATAAACGAGGATGTTCTTAAAAATAAGATATCTAGTGTTTTTTGAGTCTGTTAAAATGGATGTAGATAGCCTTAATACAAGTGCATCGGAAATGAATTTACTTAAACTAAGAATAATATTTTTGTTTAATGACTGCAACTATTCCACAAATTTAAACATGCTTGGTCTAGTTGTGTAATATTTAGGAATGTATTTGTTTCTTATGTTAGAGTAAGTAGTACAGATCAAAATAAAATGGAACTCGTCTTCAATATCGTTAGTGTTACAAATTTCGCACACTATTTCGTTTCTCTTTGTTCTCCCTCTTGAATAATAATGTATATATGCCAATTAAAAGCATAGGTTAATTCAACGGTAACTGAATATGCGTAAAATGAATTATGAATTATGAGTTGGTAACTCTTTTTGGTGTTTGGCCTGCCTGATTAAAGCGGTTCAAATTGTGTCTATAGAGTTTGGATTCTAAAAATCGGTAAATTATATATACTGAACCAAACAGCTAACGCACCAGTAGACAATTCCTTTAATATCTCAATAATAACAATCAATAAATCAAAACAAATTTCATTCTGAACGAGACAAATATCTTGTCAATAATGACTGTAATTTAAAATAAAAATCGAATTGCTGTGTCAGTATGGAAAATAAATAAATTAAACGAATAAAAAAATATTTGAAAAAAAGGTGGTGCGTTATAATTTTGGTTCAGTATATATACCTTGTCATCAGTAGGTTAAGAAAATAGCTACTTTAAGAATAAACACGAAATTGTATTGCTGTTATCCATATACACTACAAACAGGGATGCTTATGTATATCAAGTTTAAACAAACTGCTTTGTGTGAATGTAATAATACACACAGCTTCTGGTGTATTGTAAATATGAATATGCCGCGCACCTTTTTTCTCGCATACTGATGTTAGTATGTTGCATTACGTACATTGGTAACATACTGGTAACATATTGGTAACATGTCGAAATAATAGTGTTAACATATTGGTAACATATTGGTAACATGTTGATAACATGTTGGTAACATATTGGTAACATGCCGGTATAATATTGGCTTAAACATATTTTATTTCACATGTTCTTACAACATAATATTTGTACACAATAGAAGAAAATATTGGTAACATATCGGAAACATCTTGATAACATGACAGTAACATATTGGTAATATATTGGTAACATGTCGGTAGCATATATCGGTAATTTCAATTGGGGTTTTACGGCGCACCAACACAAGAAAGGTTATATGGCGCCAAACAGGAATGAACATGCCAGGCTCATCCTCCATTTACATCTAGATAAAATATGGAGAATGGGCCTAAAACCTTCTAACCTGCAAAACTGCAGAGCTGCTGCAAATTGTATTGTACATACTCCATTTACGATGCAGCCACGTTTCCACATTTGCATATGCGGTGTCATGAAGAAAACCTTGAATGAGTATCAAAATGAACATGAAGGGTGGTCCTACCCCTCTGCACCCGAATATATACTGAACAAAATTCCTAATTACTCTGTCTACAAAAAAATGAAAAATGGATAATCTTACCTCACTTTAAATTGAATATAGTAACTGTAATTCAGAGTTAACATTAAATATTTCGAACATTTCCTTTGCAAACGCATTTGTAGTGGTAATGCTAGTAAAACATGATGTCAAAATAATTTTAACTGGCATATTTTAGAATTAGGAACATCGAAAGCTTCACTAATTCGAAGTACTATAAAATCCTATATACCCAGTTGTATAAGTGTTATAACTTATTTCTAAGAAAACACATTGACTGAAAAGTTTTAAAATATGTTCATGCAATCAGAGGAGGCGATTTACACTCGTTATTTTGCAGTTTAACCGTATCTCTAATCAAGCTCAAAATACACAAAACAATGAGAATATTATTGACATATTCTTAGGTAGGTACTTAACAATTTGGTTTAGTGTATAAACGCCTGCTACAAATATATCATCTCTTATATTAGAAGCTGTTTTATCGAGCCTCAACCAAACAATCGTGACAAAATGGTTTTGTACAATAGTTGTACCATTAGAAATGCTATTATTAATGTATAAAGTTATACCACCGCTACAACGTTTAGACCGGCGATTTTGAATTTTTCTGTACATATTATAACATTTATAATCATCAATGTCAAACTGTGAGTTTTTACTACCCCATGATCCGTAAAGAAATATGATATCATAACTAGAGAGTTTATTAATAAAATGAATGTCTTCTAATTTGGACCGATTAAGCGTGTGTGTGTATTTCTAAGGATTATAGTCCCTCCACCTACGACAGGCGTCCTACCTGACGATTATAGGCACAATGTCTGGACTTTTATCTGTGTGTTGTTGTGTGATGTGATGATATGTTTACTTGAAGCAGCGAACTCAATGGTTTCTTTATAGTGCTGCCACACTGGAATACCACGCCGTAGTATACATGATACCCCACCCGCCAGTCACATTATTCGATTAAGCCCATTAACGTTCCATTAACGTTCCATGAGAAAAAATCGTCATGATTCTATTGACTAGCATTGGTGCATTATAATAAAACATGAACATGATGAGATAATTAGCCTATATGCAAAAAAAGCATTTTTTCTAAGTTTTGAATAATAAATTACGACTTGCAAAAGTGAAAGTTATATAACAAAATAATAACGAGAAGCAGGGATTCAACAACCAAATTTGTTGTCGTGTGTTCTTGCAAAAATGAGATATAGGGTCCTATAGAAACCACTTATATTAATCAATTATGATGGCTTCCTGTGTAGAATCGGTACTAAGCAATGTGGATTAATTGTCCTGCGCAAGGACAAAAAACATGGCCACGGCAATAATCGAAACCACGACCTCTCGATCTGGAGTCCAACAATCTACCTTTGCATCACGCACTCCACTCTGAAAGTAATTACAGACACACTATATCACGGTGCATGATCAGAACGAATTTTCACGGATAAAAGTCGATTTCGATTCCTAATCGCTACGGATGGGCTCCTAATATTCACTGTTGTTTTGGGATAAGCGAGGTAAGTCCTTTTTCTAGTGACCTTCTTTATTGTCGGATTATTTCCTAATTATGTTTTTTTTTGTAATTTTAATGGTTTCACGGAACATAATGATGATATGTTCGCCTTATGTACAACACTGTCTCTTTGTAATATTTGTGAAATCGACACAATTAAGTTTTTTTGTGCGATTCCGCTTGGGCAAAGGCGAGTATTGATCATTTGAAATGATTTGTTATTAGTTTATAGACGTTTTGAGTTCATTTAATCGACTTTATTGTATTTAATGTTCCGTGTAATAGAAACGTATAGAACATTCTTGCTGCATTGTAAAGTCTTATAATTTACGCATTTGATCGAGGCACATAATCGTCCTGTATAGGGGCACCTAATTTGTTCAGTACTCGACCAAAATACGATGTGTTTCTTCTTTTTCTTCTGATTACTTCATCGGGTGGGTAAGAGTCTCAGAGCAAACATAATACAGAGGCGCCGGAAAGAGTTAAACATTGGAGCGGTGAAGTAATAGTATACAAGTACTACTAGTGTATCAATGTCATAAAAGAAAAAAGCATGCGCTTGTCTAATTTTTGCATACATCACACAATGTCATACATGTACTAAAACAATCAAATGGTCCGTACCTCAGTGATGAAGTTCGACGGTGCTTTCGACCCCTCTTGACACTGAAAACGAAACAGGTACAGGTATCATACGTTACTCGTTTAATAAATTCAATATTATACAGGCCTTCATGTATCTTATCGATAATTTTCCACTGCCGAGGTGTTAAGATTTCACCTTATTTTTCAGTAAGTTTATCAAATGTGTGTTCATCGGTTTTCATCCTTAGATTTTACAGTAAAATAAAAAAAAATGTCAGAATGAATATGAATAAGAAATGAAAAGACAACAATATTCATGATTCGGTTTTAAACAGATACATATATTGAATCAATTTGCATTAATGTACATGAAATATGCAGGATTTTAATCGAATTCCACTGTAATTAATGATTTTACGGTGTAATTAAGATCTTGTGAATATTCAGTATTAAATAATTACTGATGGCATTGTTTGCGAGCAATGTACGTTAATTAGGACATAGAAAATCTGACATTTTTAAAACTATGTTTAACCGATTTATAAAGCTTAGTCCTCGAATGTATATTTGTGTCAGGCTGTAATGTTAGTTATTTTATTTACAAATTATCCTATATCCGTTCGTCAGGTCGTACACAATAACGATTAATTAACATCACTTGCTGACATTTTAATGTGCGAATGATCATTGTTTCTATGTGTATATCAAAATGAACGGGCTGTATGTATTGTCCCTTGTATAAATTTAATAGTTGAATGCTAGCATTTGTACATTTTAAATGTGATTAACAGAATACAGAAAACGTTATAAGACTTTAGCATATATACATACTAATCGTCAAGTACATACAATGTTTACAATATGCATGCACAACAATACATATTCAATGCATATGCTATTTTCAAAATAGCAATAGAGTGTTATAACCATGTAAAATGGTTTCAGCTGGAACTCATATATAACTGAAGTATTAATTGGCATTAATAGTGTCTTGTCTCTTTTTTAATGCTTTAATAATATATAGAGCACTATTGTATTGGCGAAAAAGATTGTAATGTTTGTGCCGAATAAAGAACTTGAATTGAATTGAATTGTAGAATTTAATAAACAAATAAATTTAAACATGCTTGGTTTCTTATGATAATACTCTGTAATGTATTTTATTCATAAGTCTTTGTAAACAGCACAAATTCAAATAAAATGGTACTCGTCCTCTATATCTCCTCTAATGCATAACTCACAACGTTTATTTTCTATCGCAATGTTTCTATGTCTTCCTTGTTCAATGAACAAAGGGTGTGATGACAGACGGATTCTTGTAATTCATACCCGTGACTCCTATTTGTCACATTGGTTAAATAGTTTGACATTTCAAACGTTTGTTTCATTTCTCTAAAAACGTCTCTCAGAGACGTGCACATGTTCATGTTTTCTCTCCAGTGTGAAATAAACGTGTCTTTAAGTCTCATTTTCAGCAATGGAGTAAAACTATTTATATTGACTGAGGTTGGAAACAATCAGAATTCACCAAAACCAAGTTCATGCAATAACACTTTACCTTATGTACCCAGTTATTAATATTATTCTCACACTGAATAAACATATCGTTATAAGTAGCATTAAGTATAGAATTATCGTTTCTATTGCACGTTAATTTAAACCAATACTTTATAATTCTAACTTGTCTTTCTATTAACAAAGGAAATCGACCTGTCTCTCCGTACAGGGATGAATTGTTTGTTGCCATTTTTAAGTTAAGTATCCATTTTAAAAACTTCCGGTAAACTCGTTTAATAGTAGCGACTGTAGATAATCTCCATATTTCACACCCGTAATTTAATATCGGTAATACAATGGAATCAAAGAATATTTGGAGGTACGTCTAAGTTTCTCGTTACAGACATCAATGCACTCATCGCCTTTAGATAAAGTGTGTGTTGCTGTCGCAAAAGAACCACCACTACTAAATACTATCCCTAAGTAGTTAAAACTACTAACAACCTCAAAATGTTGACCCATATATGTCCAGGTCTCATTTCTCGGTAACGGTCCACGACTATTTTCGTTTTCTTCATATTAACGGTTAAATTCCGACGCTCGCAATACTGTTCCAGTTCGTTTAAATGCGACTGTAATCCCTCTGGGGTGTCACTGAACAATACACAATCATCAGCAAATAAGATTAAATATAATGAAAGCTGATCCAAATTAATGCCTGACAAAGTATTACCGTGTAACGATGTTTCAAGATCATTTAGAAATAACGAAAATAAGAACGGTGTAATTATTTCCCCTTGAAAAAGTCCAATTTCATATTTGAAGAACTCAGACAATGAGTCGATATGACGTACACAAAGTTTTACATCATCATACATCGATCTCAAAACACCAAACAATTTACCATCTATCCCGTTACGTATCCTTTTGTACCAGAGACCATTTCAGTATATTGAGTCAAACGTTTTCTGTAAATCAACAAATACGCATTACAGTTTATTTTTATTTTGAATATGCTGATTTATCAAATTATGCAATATGAATATAGCGTCCGTGGTTCCATGATCCGCTTTGAACCCACTGTGCGTCTGATATGCCATCGTTTTCTTCAGCCCATTTCTTTAATCTTTCATTAATGACCGTCGTGAACAATTTCGCTAAACAAGTTATTAATGTTATTCCACGGTAGTTATTCGCATCATCCGGTGGATTTTTCTTTAACAATGGAATAATCACACCTATTGACCACTGTTTAGGAAACACACTGCTTCTTAATATTTCATTAAATATTTTTTTCTAATGGAATGATTAACACGTCTATACCTTCTTTAAAATACTCATTTATCCATGCATCTAGTGAACAGCTTTTATTCACGTTAAGTGTTTTGTCGCGTTCCTAATCTCAGCCTGTGAAATAGGACAATCGAGTTCCTCGAATGTAGAAGTTATTTCGTCCCATTCCCATCTTATCAAAAAATCATCTACTACTTCTTGTACTTGGTCATTAACCGATTTTTGCTAATTGTTTGAATGCTCATAAAATTCTTGAAGTGTGATATTCTCATTAGCGTCATGTATACACTTTTAAAACATTTTCCAAAATTCCCGCGTTTTTTTCTACCTCAGACTATTCATCTCTATGCCTAACTTACGATTATAAACTCGTTTACATTTCCTTACAAACCATTTATAATTTCTTTTCGTCTGTTTAAAACGTTGAAAGTTCTCATCACAACGATTGCACAAATATAGCTGCAAAGCCTCTTGGTATAGTTTTCTCTTTTCAACACACTCGTGATTAAACCATTTTTCGCGTGTTTTAAAACCACTGTCTTTAAATGTATTCCTTAGTTTACTTTGTATTTCTTTCTGGAAGTATTTATTGGCCCTTGATGTGATAAAGTCTATCAAATTACCAACCTTTTCGTCCATAGATAGAGTATCGTCATTTTGTTCCAACATTTCGTTAAGTAAATGTATGTCCTGTGACATGTCATTTAAAAACTCGTTTTTGAACATTTCGTCCCATTTATAAATTTTAAGTATATGTTCTCTCTCTTCGGTCATCATATCCAACATTTAGCGAGAATGTTAACAGAGCATGGTTCGAATACTCATTATTATTTTGAACTTTAAAAATGGTAATATACTTAACATTTGTGAATGCAATTACGAGATAATCGATTTGACTTTCACCGCCATTATGATTCAAGCACCGTCCATCGTCATCAGGTGAGTTTGATCTACCATTCACAATACAAATATTTGAGGCTTTACACATATCCAATAAATAATTGCCAAAATGATTTGACCCATAAAACGATTTGACCCATAAAAAAAATCGCATGAAATACGCCTCGTGGGTATATCATTTAAGTTGCCACTTAAATCCAAATCGGTCAGTGTTTCAATAAAATCAATTGTCTGTCCCATTCTACTATTTAGGTCACCAAGCAACAGTACATATCCCATTTGTGAATCTTTTTAAATGTTCTAAATATATCTGTGTCATACAAGTCATGTGCAGGGGAATTTTTTCCGGTGCTATATATGTGTATGCAAGGATTGACTCACATACATTTTGGTGTTTATGCCATTTACTCCCAGCGTTTA